>JACXGI010015651.1:0-17114 GCA_016801175.1 Esox masquinongy
AAGGCCTTTGCAGGTGTTTTGAGTTAATTAGCTGATTAGAGTGTGGCACCAGGTGTCTTCAATATTGAACCTTTTCACAATATTCTAATTTTCTGAGATACTGAATTTGGGGTTTTCATTAGTTGTCAGTTATAATCATCAAAATTAAAAGGAATAAACACTTGAAATATATCAGTCTGTGTGGAATTAATGTATACATCATACAAGTTTCACTTTTTGAATGGAATTACTGAAATAAATCAACTTTTTGATGATATTCTAATTATATGACCAGCACCTGTAGATCACAGCCCCTTGTGCAGTAAGTGGATGGGTTTCCACGATTTTCTTGTCTTATCACAAAAGTAAGTTATTATCATCTATATTGATAGTTATTGTATCAATGTCATTCATGAATGAAAGAAAAACAAACATTGTTGTGCCATGAAATGAAATACCTTTGGCAATGTAAAGTTCATCTTCAGTCTTGCAAGCAATTGCTTAATTCTTATGACTATTCCAAGTATTAAGTAGATACTAGTTGGCCTATTACTGGCTAATAAAAGCCATACAGTTCATAGATGTTATTTGTGGTGGAAGTATAGTTAATAAGAAATGTTAGTCAGTTTAACAAATGCTTAATTGTGTCTGGCTAAATATTATTGGCGTGATGTAAACTTGGTGTGATGTTAATGCATGACAAAATGATCTAATATTGAAATGCAATTTCCTCGTAGTTCCCATAGCATAGTGGTTAGCTATTCAACTGTTATTGTATGGATGAACATCTAGAGTAATCTTTGTACAAGAGTACACTCAGGTTTGGGTAGGTTACTTTTTAAATGTGATCTGTTACAGTTACAAGTTACCTGTCCACATTTGTAATCAGTAACGTAACTTTAATAAGTCAAAACTCAGTAACGTAATGTGATTACTTGAATTACTTTTAGATTACTTTTATATTAAGAGGCATTGGGGAAAAAATAGGAATAGCCTATAACCAATTTAACACCTTTTGCAGGATCAATCAATGTTAGAGTTTTCAAAGCTGGCCAAAAACGGAATTTGCATTTTACCTTATGAGTTGTGTACAGTGCCTTTAGAAATGGTTTCTAAACCATTGCTTCTACTTCAGTATGATTGGGCTATCTTTGTGCCTATCTTTGTACACTTTAGTTCTGTTAATAAATGTTCTGTTGCCCATGTTATTTCAGCAAAAATGTAATGGCTGGAATAAAAGTTGCATTTGGAGACTATATGGAGGTGGATTGACTACTAGCAAGCTCTGTGGTTTTATTGGATCATCCCTGACCTTCAATGTTTTCACCCAGGTTCGATTCCCCCCTCAGACAATACAATTTTTGTCTCTCAGAAATATTTATCCACTCAGTACTTTTCAGCTGTCGCACAACAATATATATCCACTCTGTAATACCATGAATCTCATATATTTAAGAGAATAATTGTATTGCGTTACCCTTTTATTTTTTTATTGTTTTCTAAAGAAACGAACCAGCCATGGAGTGATTGGAGTCATTGTTTTCATTATAGGAACTGTACTGTATAGCTATTAGCTAGCCATCTACAGTAATCTTTGTACAAGAGTACACATTATTTCCGTTAATAAACATTCTGTGGTCCAAATTATTTCAGCAAAAATTTAATGGCTGAGGTGAAAGTTGCATTCCCGCTGTTTAAATAGCATAATGGTTAAAGACAGTCTGCCACATTGAAAACTGTGGACCAAAACCAGCCAGGGACAACAACATTCATCCCTTCTAATCGCGGACCGGCTGAACTAGGCTTGCCTGGTTCCTTTTCTGGTTTTTATTTATCCTTTTCTATACAAGTTGTCTCATTGAGATAAAACCTCTTGTAAATGCACATTAAAACATTTTAAGAGTTGATTTGGTGTTGAGCTTGAATACTTGGGAAATTGTTTGATCATTTTGGCAAATCCATACAAATAATATAACACTGTGTAACAAAATTTTTGTTCCTGGGTAGTAAGTGTCATTTCGTAATTGCTTATGCCTAAAAATGATAGAAAATGGCTATTATTCCCACAAACTTTGCTTTTGTGACCAGGACTGTGATATTACATTTCTATAACGATAACTTACTGCTGAAGTTATTTACAGCTTTATATCGCTTTGTATTTATTTAAAAAGAATGATAATCCTAATAATTTGCTTTTTTGACTTGCTGTAATTAACATTGTTAGTCCATATTAATGTCATTATTAATGTCAATGATGATATGTAATAGACAATGGCTAGTGAAAAAATGTTAGTAATGGCTAGTGAAAAAATGGTAGTAAAGAAATGTTTACGTGGCTTGGCTCACGTGGGCTATTGTCCTTAAACGCTGGGCTCGGCTGGACTCCATTCCTAGTGCACATCGGGGGACTTGCACTAAATTTTGGCGGAAATGGGCTTGTGAAACGGGAACTTTAATGGGACCAATATGGGAAAGCCAATGCAGACCTGTTTGCTTCGGCAGAGTCCTCACACTGTCCCCTCTGGTTTTCACTCGTGGAGGCGACCAGCCCGCTGGGGACGGATGCGCTCACCCACTCATGGCCAGAGGGCCTACTGTATGCATACCCTCCAATTCCACTTATTGCTGAAACACTCCACAGAATCAGTCTGACACCCCACAGGGTGCTGCTACTAGCACCCAGATGACCGGCGAGATAGTGGTTCTTGACTATCCACCGCCTACCGACCCGTTGCTAACTGGCTGTGACCCCTTGGTCCTTGAGACATTACATAACGCAAGAGCACGTTTGACCAAAGCGCTTTAAGCTTGTTGCTGAAAACTGTTTACCAGCTGGTGCAAGAACAGAGCACAGGACCCAGTATCCTGCCATTCGTTCATCATACTGGAATTTCTCCAACAGCTGTTAGATGAGGGACGCTCAGCCTCAACATTAAAATAACATGCATCTGCGATCTGTGCATATCATGAACTTAAGAATTGCAACACTGTGGGAGCCCACTTCCTCATTTGCCAATTCCTACGGGGAGCTCAGTGCCTACACCCTAGACGCAATAAGGCACCATCATGGGACCTCCATCTAGTCCTTCAGGCTTTAAGGGAGTCTCCTTCCGAGCCTCTGAAAGAAGACGGGTTAAAGTGCTTATCTCTGAAGATTGCTCTATTACTGGCTATCTCCTCAGCGAAATGTGTGTGTGAACTCCATGCGTTTCTTTGAGCCCAATGTGCCTTTGATGGAAAGCAGATCATCACGGAGTGACATTATGGCCTAATCCATCTTTTCTACCTAAAGTGTTGTCTCCTATGCAGTGTTCTTCGACAGTGTTGAGGAAAAGAGGGCTAACCTCCGGTGCCCAGTGTGCATGCTGCAGTACTACGTTAAGGTTACAGCACATTTTGGAAAGACGGACCAATTATTCATATGCTACAGTGGTAAAAAAAAAAGGTCTAGCCGTCATAAAACAAAGACTTTCATGCTGGGTTGTGGACGCAATCTCTCAAGCTTAGCGGGGTGCAGACCGACCCTGCTGGAGTGCGATGCCACGGCTACATCCTGGGCTGGCCTGAGGAGTACCCCTCAATGAGATATGTGCTGCAGCTTCTTGGTCAGCTCCATAAACATTCTTCAGATTCTACAACATTAATGTTGCATCCAGTCACATGATGAGCTCAGCTATTCTTCCACTGGCTACATCACCACAGTTATAGGTGAGTGTTGTAATTCCTCATGACCCTTTTGGTACTAATCCTTCATGCTGAAAGCCATACTAACGGTCAGGAAGGTATGAAGTAGAACGGAAGTTACGTATGTTACTATGGTTCTACAAATACCTGGATGACTGTCAGTAATGTTGGTCACTCGGAATCTTGTGCAAGAAGATCCTGTAAGACTGATTGTGGGCTGGGAGACTGATTTATACTTGATAGCACGTTAGCCTACGTGGTCACGTCGTGACTTTGTTGTTCTAATTATTCGACCAGCTCGGAGCGCGAGCAGTAACATCCATGCTGAAAGCCTTACTGACGGTCATCCAGGTATTCGTAGAACCATAGTTACATACGTAACTACCGTTATCGTCACCTATACTGATAGTTATTGCATCAATGTCATCCACGTATGAAAGAAAAACAAACGTTATTGTGCGATGAAATGAAATTGTTTTGGCAGTGTAGAGTTCGTCTTCAGTCTCGCTAGCATGGGCTCAATTATGACTATTATACAAGGAAGATACTAAAATGGGTTGTAAGCTAATAAAACGGCCAGTGGCAAAAGACATACAGTTCATATTGCATTTGTGGTAGAAGTGAACTTCATAAGAAACGTTAGTTAAACACAATGCTTAATGGCGTCTAGCTAAATATTTAAACTTGGCGTGATGTTAATTGACATTAATGCTTGACAAAATGATCTAATGTTGAGACGCAATTTTATGATGAAGTATGTCCCAAGTAGGTCCCTTCTCTTCTACTCGCTAGCTTAAAACTCGCTCGCTAGCTCAAAAAATGGACTAGAAACGTATTATTGCGGTGTCCGATTTCATTTATGATGCTTCAACTGGCCTCATACAGAGGTATGGTTCTAAAAATGGATGCATGGAAGAACGTTTCAGAGATTGTTGGGATCATCATGGGTGAGTGAGTACTAAGTCATGTTTTGCAGAGGGATCAAATACGTATTTTTGTACGAAGTGTTTTGTAAAAGCACTTTGTGACAACTGCTGATGTAAAAAGGGCTTTATAAATAAATTTGATTGATTGATTGATTGACGTATTTCACTCATTTAAATGCAAATCAATTTATAACATTTTTGACATGCGTTTTTCTGGATTTTTTTTGTTGTTATTCTGTCTCTTACTGTTCAAATAAACCTACCATTAAAATTATAGACTGATCATTTCTTTGTCAGTGGGCAAACGTACAAAATCAGCAGGGGATCAAATAATTTTTTCCCTCACTGTAGATAGTCAGCATTCAAATACACACAGATTTTCTATCTGTCAAAATAGCTAGCTAGTTAGTAACATTGTTTGTCTTCAAGGTACTGTTTCAAGTCACTTGTAAACCTGGCCACTGTTTCAAGTTTGCTACTGTAGCTATATACAGTAGCTAGCTATAGTACTGTAGCTACACGTTGTTTATAACGTAAGTTATGTAGGTAGTTACAGGTTTAGGATAGCTTTGAGCAAAATGTTTGCAGTAGTGATTTCACACTTAAAATAGCCGAACAGCATTGATTAACAGCATACTCTGTACACAATAATATTAATTGGCATCTTAGTTGAGGCCTTAGTTATTCTGAAAAAAAATCAGGATGTTTGTGAATTAAACTGTCGAAGTGTCATGTGTTTTTAGAATATATAAACCTATTTGAAGAGTCTTCATGGACAACTCCAGTGTGCTCTTAGTCTATAGACTCTAAATGAGTGACTATATAGATATTAATCAGTTTATTATAAACAAACATGATAGGTATTGTATAACTTATTTTTACTACATTTCATCCACATTATGTTCAGTTCACCACCTGGTAACTTGCAAATCCGAGGGATGTGGTGAGCACTCAGGAGTTTAGACAGATGGCCCACTTTGGCTGGCTGGAGAGTATTTTCTAAATAGTTAGAAAACTAATTCAATTTTAAGGTAACAATCAACACTTATCTTACTTTACTATTAAGTATAATTAAATGTTTTTGACAATTTAAATGTAAGTTAGAAATAAAAAGTATATTCCCTTATCAAACTTGTGTTCAGGGCGGCAGAGGTACAGCATTATAACATGTTAGATCACAGTTGATTGATATATTATGACAGTGATCTGTCTGCTGGTAGCATTTCACCTGTTTCATGTATTATGTTGTGTTGGGTAGTATTGTAAATAAGCATGCTCATTCTAATCATTCTCCCTCTGTTCTTGATTTAGGTGTGGTGAACCACAACAAGATGCCCAGGGCTGTAAGGGAAAAAATGTGTGTCCCATTTGAGATTTTAATTAGCAGAGAGTGCTTTTTAAAGACTGTGTGGGATACTCCAGTACCAGGAAGCATGGGGTTCTCCAGGGATATTTTACGGACTCCTGATTTCTTGGACAGTGCAAGAAATCAATTTTAGGGCAGGAGAATGGACTGTGTATTAGGCTTTTTATCGTTTATTTATACAAGTTGTCTCACTGAGATAAAATCTCTTGTTAATGCACATTAAAACGTTTTAAGAGTTGATTTGGTGTTGAGCTTGAATGCTTCGGAAATTGTTTGTCTGATCATTTTGGCATGTTTGTCTGATCATTTTGGCATATCTATGCAAATGATATAATCATTGTTGATGTACAACAAAAAATTGGTATGGCCTTTTAAGAGTTTTGAGTTAGGATGTTATAAACATGTGAAACACAGTTGTTTTGGTGTCTAGCAACAACAACAGTATTCGAGAGATGCTGTTGGTAAGCAAATACTAGTAATGTAAATGTAATATTCCTAATCAATAACATTACAGAATGTTTAGTTGGGACAGCCATAACTTGGGAAACAGTCTGTTTTATGTCTGTCTGAAGTGATTTTATAGATATTGTTAGTGGGTTGAGTAGCATTTAGCTATGCTAATGTATTCAAAATCGTATTGTTATAATTTAAATGTAGGTTTTACATGCACTGTTTTTAATTGGATTATGTGTAAGTAGGACTGCACAATTTGGATAAAATATGGAATAATAATTGCAATATTTATTTTGTGAACAAGCATTTTACCTGGATGATATTATATATATAGCTCTGGAAAAAATTAAGAGACGACTGCACCTTTTTCTTTGCTTTCCAAAAAAGTTTAAAAGGAAAGTTTTGAGTGAGGAACAGAAGCGTTCAATTTGCAGGGGTCTCTTTAATTTTAACCTTTCTGTTCCTCAATCAAAACCTTCCTTTTCGACTTTTTTGGAAAGGAAAAAGGTGCAGTGGTCTCATAATTTTTTCCGGAGCTGTAAGTGGGGTAAAAAAAACAGGGGCAATTCTTTAAAACCCTAAGGCATTATCTTGTAGTGGGATAAGATTCCCTAGGGGGCAACTAAACCAATGGGGGCATCTTACCCCAGTAGCTGGAAAAATGCCCATTTCCTTAAAAACACATTTGATTAAATACAAATTCATCTGTCAAATGTGGCCATTTATTTTACTTCATAATCCATTACCCTAAGCATAGCCATCTTCAACATACACAAATATCACTAAAAATTTATTTTTTGTGTCAGTAAATAGACATTCATCTTAGAGGGGCGTTTTACCCCAAACTAACATACTTGTTGACTGGTTGTGGCTGGCATAAATATGGAAGACACGCCCCACACGAGCTCTATGACCGCTCGCTAGAGATTGAGAGATTTGGGAGCTGAGTACGTAGGGTAACAGTAACCATTTTATATGCTCATGTTTTACATAGAGATTAGAAAGTGAATCATGCTCTTCGGAGTTAGATTCAAGGCAGCAATCTAAACATAGTAGCTGTCTTGTAGCGTGCGCGTTTTCATAGAATTTTTATCTTCAAGCTTCAGTCTACAGAACTTACCGCATTGGCTCTGAACAATATATACCGTCGCCACAAAAAAACAAAAACTGAACTTGTACATATTGTTTATCATAATGTACCACTTCTCTTCTGCGAGTAAAAAAAGTATGTTTTCGTTTCAAAATCTCCACCGTCCTAATGGATCTTTCGCGAGCGGTCAGCTCTTTTTGAACGGCTCTTTTTTGTGAACGTTGGAAAACGAATCGCATTGGTGAAAGTAGCCTGTCTGTACATTTGGTTCCTTCATTTCCTTATTTTTTAAGATCAAACAACGATAATTTGCAGAGAATGTGAAAACATATTAATTAAAAATTGTATATCCGCACTGCAGAGGCAATAGTCAGGAGGACACGTCGTTGTTTTCTTTGTGAATTAGTAGTGTAACGTCGGTTAAAAAACAGCAGGCAGTCTCATGAACAGGTAAGATGTAACCAATTTGAACATGCATTTAACGATCTACCATTATTTTAGGCCTCAGTTTCGCATTTACATTGAAGGTGTGCACATTTTCCATTGTTTTGGGGATATTTATAAGCATTTTTCAACAATGATCTGTTGTTGATCGTTGAGCCGGCTCATTCAGGTGAACGGAGCCAAAAGAGCCGGTTCACCAAAAACACGTGGAATGGCTATCATTAGTAAGCAGTACGTAGACGCATGCTTTATTCATCCAATGACTTTTGAGGGTAGATTTGTTGTTACGTTGTTTGCCTTATCCGTGGGATCATACTGGTCGCAGCCGTATGTCTTGAACGCAGAAGAAAATATGAACATTATAGCAATAACGTAATGTTCCCCTATAGTTGGGTAATAAGTAAAACTTAATGGACAGCATACTAAATCAACATTCATTCATACCCTTAATCATTTTATTATGTAACAATTTTAGCAGACTTAGGATTTAACATTGACAGACATTTTCTGACTTCCTGATCATATTAATCAGTTCATCAATCTCTTTCTCATCATAGAAATCAAAATATCAGCTGTCAACCCACCCCTTCATTATTAATTTATCAATTTTATCCCTCTGCATCACCTTTTGATAGCCCAAGTCCCATTCCCTCTTACTTTCTTCCAAAACGGAACCCAAAGCCTCCCTTCTCTCGGTTAAATGCCTGAAGCCCACCTGCGATGGACGTGAGAGCCTCGTTCCTCTTCCCTCCCCCCTCTCCTTCCTCTTCTCCCCCCTCTTGGTAGTGCAGAGTGTCCATGGGGTGGCCGGGGAAGGGACCAAGTGGCCTCCTTTCCAAATCCCCCCTCTGGCCCCTCCTGATGCCTTCCTGTCCCCAGCCGTTCTCAGCTACCAACTCCCTCAGCAGGACCAGGCGTGGGTCCTCTGCCCCCAACTCCAGCAGAGGTCCCCATGGGCGGAGGCCCGCCACTGCCCCTGGGACATTTAGGGAGGCCTGGAGCTGAAGTAATGCAGCCTCCCACTCAGAGTTCTCCAATGTGGGCAGGATAGCGAGGGGGAAGTGTGGGTGCCCATTTAACCCCGGGATAGGAACCAGAAAAGCCAGGAAGAAAAGAGCTAGCATCGGCTGGGGGGCGCAGAGGAGGATTGAGGATATTCTCATCTGTAAATTGTTGGAATGATAAAGTAAATGTGTGAAAACGAAATCTCCATTTGTAAATAGGACACAATTAACAGTGTGGAGTAACAAATGTCTAGCAACATACAATAACTGTCACAACTAAACAAGCAGATTTATTTATAACATTTACTAGTACCAAAGCACTGAATCAAATATCTCAGCTTTCCATATGAAATGTACACAGAAATGAACTGAATACCAGTGTTCACATCCAATACCAGAGACATACACATTCTTAGATCTACTGGCTTACCTTGTTGAGTTTCCAGTGTTTGTGCCTTGGTCACCCCCCCTCACACTTTAAATACCCCCACAAATGAAGAGTAGTATCAGCTGACTGCCTTGTGTACTATGTTCCTGATTGGTTAACATGGCCTTTGACGCACAAGTATAACCTAACCCTCATATCCACATTCTTCCGACTTGGAAACAGGTCTCAACCAATGAACTCTAAAGTACCCAATTATTGTGTTGATTGTAAAGTAATTCATTAAATTTTCAAAGCAACCTCGCCACGGTCTTCATCGTTAAGTTCATCTCCTTGGAAGGACTTGGACACACCTGGAAGAATTCCATTGTCCAGCTTCCTGGCAAAATCCCAATGATCGCATAATTCATTCATATATTCTCAGGATCAGTCAGTCTACTCGATTGATTCCAGTAAAAACGTTATGCAATCATAAAACACCAATTACGGTTGCCATTCCAACACTTCCGTTTCATTTTTTTGTTTGACATGTAACATCTTTTATATAGGTGGTTCTGGGTGTAATTGTTTTATTATTGTAATAGCTGGGTGGTCCAGTGTTGTATGCCACAGCCTCTAGTGCACACACTACTGCAGCATGGTGTTTCAGCCCACTTTCAAATACTGTCTGACAGCAGCATACTATAGCCATCTTGTTTGATGAAACATTTTTTAAACAATAGAATAAGACAACATATGATATACTTCCGTTAGTTAACAACGCTCATTTATTGAAGTAGAAACGGCTCATATTGTGGCAGGGTTTTTGGATGTATGATCACACACACACAAACACGTCATCGAAAACTCAAACATCTAACCTTTTCTAAACTGAATGACTATCATAACAACCATAACAAACCCTGACAAAGTAGGAGCGAAGAATATTCATAAAATGCTACATAAATCACAGCATTATAATACAGTATAAAGTCCAGCAGTTCACAGGTCAACAAATTTGACCAACAGCAATGCTTATTAATAAAATGGTTGAAGTACCTTTTCAAAATCAAATTCCCTACCCGATCCGAACTCCCCAAAGTCATAAGTGACCAGAGGGGAGAGCCTTGGTGCACCCTGGGAATTGTAGTCAAATACATTTTTTAAGCTAGCTGATTGGTTGGTGGGGCTTTGGGGCGGGTCACTGAGAGGGGCAGTGAGCATAGAGAGCTCCAGTTGGTCGATGGTGCTGGTCTGGAAGGGCTGGTGGGAGGTGGCCGCTGGGGATGGAGAGGACGTTGTCATGGCATCAAAGCTCTGTGGTGCGGGCGAGTTGATTTGTGACTCGTCAGCAGAGAGGGAGCGCCTGAATTTGGCCCTTGCATTCTGGAACCACACCTACGTGCGTGTGTGTGTATGTTGAGGGGGAGGGGCACAGAGTGAGAAAACACACTTTAACAGTTTGTCTTTTCCTGCACAGATTTTTTTGGTTCTTATTTTTTGGGTCACTACTCTGGTACCAATTGGTTTACAGTTTATTTTTTCTTCTTTCTGTGGTCCGGTTGTCTAACCTGCCTCTGGTTTCACATGTACTACTGCAGTATAGGCTGGAATCTGACCCGCTGTGCTTTCAGCAAAGTCTCTCCTATCTTTCCCAGCTGTCTAGCAAATAAAATAAAAAGGTCCTAAAAATAAATGTAATAAAAAGTTCTCTCAGACCTGCAGCACTCGCTTGGGCAGCCCGGTCCTTTGAGACAGACAGCTCCAATCCTTGCCATCAGGGTTATGCTTCTGGGAAAAATAGGACTCCATGGCTCTCAACTGCTCACTGCGAAAACATGTTCTGATTCGCTTGGTCCTCCTCTGGGCCCGGCCCCCTGCAACACCATCCTCCAGTCGTGGCTCAGGGCTGCTGACAGACTCCTCCCCTTCTCCAGTATCATGGTAGGTTGATAGAGTACTGTCAATATACAAAAGTAGCTTTGTACATGTGAATAGTTGCCATCATCTATATATCAAGTTACCTTCTGTCTGCTTGAGGTCTAGCGTGTAGGAGGTTGGATCATCACAATTGCCATGGTAATGGGATTGACAGTACAGGTTCTGTCCCTGTTGGCAGTATAGGTTTCCAGGCATCAAGGTGACATCACACTCCTATCAAATATAAAATTAGCACCATTGATAAGTCAAAGTCATAAGTCAAAATGTGCTTGGAGCAAGTGGCAACAATAACTGTGTATTACGTTCCTATACATTTGGCTTAATGAAGCTTACACATCTGCCCATTAGCCTTTGCTATAAGTTTCAAACACTGTGTTTGAGATCCAAAAATTACCAACCTGGCAGCAAAAGCAATCAGGGTGAAAGGTCAGCTCACCAGACCTCATGACCATTGCTGACGACGGTATTGGCTGGGAGCAGCGGGCACATCGTCCCACACTGAATAACCTGGCCATGTAGAGGAATGTGGGTGGGACCGAAATAACCAAATTAATTGTCTGTTGCAGTCATAAGCAGAGACCTAATCAATGCAGGCAGGTCAGAGGTGATTAAAGGGGGTGAGTCACCTGCAGTAATCCTGCTGGCAGTAGATGCTGCCTTCGCGGCAGTAGAGCGTGAGGTGCGTCTGGAGCTCACACTGGCATTGGCTACAGCGAAGACAGGCCTCGTGCCACGCCCGACCGGCAGCCAACAGGACAAAGCGGTCGCAAACTCGCCCTCCGCAGCCGGCACACACCAATAGTTCCCCCGTGACACCTGCAGGGGGAGACTGCATAGCAACAATGAAAAGGTCATTCCAAGACACCTCATTCTTCTCATCCTGATCTGATCACTGATCTAACATTATTGGACAGGTGTAAGCAGACTCTTTTTTGAACAATGACTTATGTCAGATCATTTAACAGAAGACCTTGTACTGGGTCCCTGTGTAGCTAAACAGGACACTTGCAACGCCAGGGTTGTGGGCTCAATTACCATTGGTATGCCAGTACAAAAATACATTCTTTCACTATTGAGTCACTCTGGGTAAAAGCACCTGCTGAATTACTTCTATGTAATTATTACAGAGCACTCTCTAAAAGGACGCATTTATGCCTGGTTTTGCTGCAACCATAATATGAACAGGTTAACTCAGAACATATACATTGTTTAAATAATGGTTGTGGTCTAATTTGAAGCATGTGCACACGATTTGTTCTTTGACATAGCTGGGATATACATTGAAGTTAGAATAGTCCACATGAACAGCAATGTATGATTTAAGTAGTCCACAGTACTGTGTAGGTTCCATTATATTATCTAAGCTAACTGTATAGGTTCTATTATATTATCCACATGAACTATACTGTATGGGTTCTATTATATTATCCACATTAACTATATTGTATGGGTTCTATTATACTGTCCACATGAACAGCACTGTATGAGTTCTATTAAATTGTCCACATGAACTGTGCTGTGGGGGTTTAACCACCTCGGTCAGAGAGGTCTAGAACCTTGCTAGACATACAAAATGCATATTATTGGGTCGGGCTAGTTGGGGCTTACACTGGCTGGAGAATTCTCCTCTCCTGACAGGCTGCTGCCCTGATTCCCAGACTCCGCCCCATCCACCTTGTCACCATGGAGGTTGCCATACAATAAGCCCTCCAGGGTGCTGCTGTCCTCTGGTGACATCATCGTTGCCCTTATGACAGAAGGAATAAGGATATGGATTGCATCAAATAACAATAAGACATTTAAAGAGTCAAGTTTATATTCATTAATAAGATATTAAAAGCTGTTCATTTTACTAGTTTCCCTTGCAGTGGATACTGAGATGTCCAATACTTCAACACGCCATGAGCAAACCTTAACAATATCTGCTCGATGATTTAACCTTTAAATGATTTAACCTTTTCTAGCAAAATAAATACATTGCTTTTACAACTCAATAGGCTTGACTTGACTCATGAGAATAAAATGGTCTTACCTGCTGTGTTGATATCCTGAAAGAATGAGCTTCTTCTGGATCCCTGAACAATATGACCCAATGACAACTTGATGTGTATAATAACACTTAAATATTAAAAATAAATAGTGCTACACTTTTGTCCATACAAATAAATGAAACCCTTTTTTAATTTGAAAAATTACAACCATTCACCAAACTAAACATCTACACCCCTATTGAGACACTAAGTAAAAACCCTGGTCCCACTCCTCTTGTAGTCGTTCAACTCATGAGTCGTTTCGACTCCCTAAATGTTGCCCGGCGTGTTTCGGTCTCAAGAGATGCCCCAGCACACCTGTTAACCCGCACCATCAGGAGCTTTTTCAGGCGGGTGTGGTGAGATGTGATTGGCTGTCTAGTGGGAAGGCGGGAATATCTGGGGGCATGAGGCAGCAGAAAGCGATCCCAAGAGACCAATTAAGGAAAAGAGCCAAAAGACGCACCTGGGATCACCACACCACAGGCTGAAAACACACCGACACCTCACCTCAGATACATGGGCAAAATGGACAAGACAAACAAGCAAATTAACATGACAGAAACTCATGTCCAGGATCTAACTATGGAGCTGTAGTCTTAAGCAGCAGTATAAGTAACAGAAGGTACCATATAAGCAGGTTTAGTCCATATCCATCAACTGAGTCATTTTATGGTTCCATCCAACCTCCCCACCATATATATGAAGTTTTGAAAATGTGCAGCATGGCTAATTGTTTAATCCAGCTAAAATGTTTTATTCAATAACATCAAACATTACAACATTTCTCACTAAAAAAACCTTTATATACAATTTTACATTTTCAACTGACTATTACAGTATATAAACTGGCCAATCAGATGAACTAACAGAGTATACACTGCCTAATAAGGCATAACAGGCTGCTTCCAAACCCCACTTGCTTGCAATATTATAGCTTAGCTTGATGTTCTCAGAGATGATCTGCTCCTCGAATTCGTCGTGCAAGTTGAATGTCTCGCGGGAACAGCGTTACGCGCTTGGCGTGGATGGTACAGAGGTAAGCATCAGAAAACAATAACACAAGGAAAGCCTCCGCAGCCTGGAAGACAAATAACCAGAATACGTCCTCATTGACACAGTTGACAGATTATTTTGTTTTATGAAGTGATTTTAAACCGTAAGGAGGACTTCAGTCCTGGTGAATGCATTTCTGATTGAAATGCATTCAACTTGTGTCCCGGCTCAGATTTAGTCATTTAACTAGTATTGGATGGAAACCATAAGTGTGTGAGGACCAACAGAACAGCCCTGGTTTAGATATTGATGAGAGTTTCTCAGCACAGGTGATCAAAGTGGACTTACTTCTTGCAAGGCCAGTAGGGCATACACCTGCCATCTCATGTAGTCCCTGCTAAATGTCTGGCACACCTCCCGAACCTGCGTAGACAACACCAATAAACAATCATCCAATTCACTGAGAAATACTCACTAGTAGAAAACATTACCTGAGGGTAGCACCTTGAAGTGTAAAACAAGCCCTTTAGTGTATCTTTGTTGTATTTATTCCAAAATTAAGACACCAGCAGCATTACCCGGATATGAAGAACAGTTCACATGGCTAACTATATCATCCTCAACAACAAGTGATATTGTCAACCGGTGGCAACATCCATCAAAGGTGACTATACAAAATGGCTGTAAAACAAAACACGCTAATTAAACTCAACCAGGCAAGAAAGAAGTGACAGCAATAGGGGTGTTATACCAGGCGTGCAAACGGTCCCTTGCGCAGAAGCAAGTCGGTGCTCTTCTGGTACTTCCGAATCTCCATCAGAGCTCGGGTGCCGGGGCGGAACCTTTTCTTCTTTCGGGGAGAGTGCGAAGGACCTGCAGAGGCTTTAAACAATCTTTAAACAATGAGAACAGAACCGTATAATTGTAGTCCTTTTTGTAGTCACTTGTTTTCAAATTTTAAATTGACAGTAGCAGCCTGTCAATCTTCTGAAATAACGAACAAGTACGTAGTCACAGCAAAACGGTTCACTAGCGCACACAAACGGAAAAAGGAAGCTGTTTTGCATTAGTGTCAGGACTGAGGAGGCATGACACCACACCGCATTCACCTCCTCTCCATCCTCCTCACCTGACGGTCCACTCCGCCGTGGTGAAGCGGGCAGGGCCGGGGCTGGGACTGGAGGCCGACGCTTTGGTGCCTTGCCCTTGCGTCGACTGGCAGTGGAAGTGTCATGATCGCGACGAGGCATCCTCCAATACTAGTTAAAAACAGTGTCAACAGACTGTTGGCGAAGAGGAAAAGAAATGCGTGTTAAGTGACATGTTTACATATTTTGCCTCCTTTGTCTGAATCACAAACCTTGCATGTCATCTTCATAAATCATCACACACTTCAGTCAGATGTCAAATTGAACGGAATGGAATATTAAAAAGATTGGACATTAAATGCATGCTAGATTAAAGGAGAATAATTTCCCAATATGCTTTGGTTTTCTAGCTGACATCACAGGGTCACGGTTATGTCAAGTTATTATAGTAGGAGCAAGAGATCTAGCGAAAAAGACCTGAACCTTCACGTATTTGGACATTACAATCCTAAAATTGCTATTTATATCACACACACACACACACACACACACACACACACACACACACACACACACACACACACACACACACACAGTAAACAGTAAGTATTCAATGCAAATGCAAGGTCAGCAGATAGTTAGCTACAGTAGCCAACTCATCATTGTTTCGTAAAAGCTAGGCCATACAGCAAGTTGACATTGCAGTAGAAATAGTTACCCAGTTCTCATCTGGGTTAAACACTGACCGCCTTTGTACCTAGATAGTTTGTCCAGCGAAGCTAACCATAGCGAACCTAGCAACAGTAACGTTAGCAAATCATACAAACCGTCAACGTTTTAAAGCGTGTACAAAAATAACGGACTTACCTGCTAATAAAGCTCGTATGTGAATATATTTTACTTAACCATGCACAAAATATTATCAGTACAGTAATACTATAGTAGACACGGCAGTAAAATGTACTTTATTGTCTGCACGCATGTACGGTACCGTGGATCAACAAAATTCAAACTACTTTCCTTGATGTCCGTCTGTTTGTAGAGCCAATGAGATTCATCTATGGGCCTGTGAAAGTGAAGCGGTTTGTTCATTGATTGCGAGACAGCCACATAGTCAGAAGGCCCGCCTACTTGACCAATCAGACGAGAGTGTAATATGGAAAGATTTAAAGCGAAAGCTATCTTTAATAGTTAGATACCGACAATATTGTAACTTAATTTCACCCTTTGCCCTACTGCCCGTAGTACTCTTTGACACTTACAGGTGCTGGTCATAAAATTAGAATATTATCAAAAAGTTGATTTATTTCAGTAATTCCATTCAAAAAGTGAAACTTGTATAATGTATACATTCATTCCACACAGACTGATATATTTCAGGTGTTTATTTCTTTTAATTTTGATGATTATAACTGACAACTAATGAAAACCCAAAATTCAGTATCTCAGAAAATTAGAATATTGTGAATAGGTTCAATATTGAAGACACCTGGTGCCACACTCTAATCAGCTAATTAACTCAAAACACCTGCAAAGGCCTTTAAATGGTCTCTCAGTCTAGTTCTGTAGGCTACACAATCATGGGGAAGACTGCTGACTTGCCAGCTGTCCAAAAGACGACCATTGACACCTTGCACAAGGAGGGCAAGACACAAAAGGTCATTGCTAAAGAGGCTAGCTGTTCACAGAGCTCTGTGTCCAAGCACATTAATAGAGAGGCGAAGGGAAGGAAAAGATGTGGTAGAAAAA
>JACXGI010015652.1:0-17122 GCA_016801175.1 Esox masquinongy
GGAGACTTGATTACACACAGGTGGATTCTATTTATCATCATTAGTCATTTAGGTCAACATTGGATCATTCAGAGATCCTCACTGAACTTCTGGAGAGAGTTTGCTGCACTGAAAGTAAAGGGGCTGAATAATTTTGCACGCCCAATTTTTCAGTTTTTTATTTCTTAAAAAAGTTTGAAATATCCAATAAATTTCGTTCCACTTCATAATTGTGTCCCGCTTGTTGTTGATTCTTCACAAAAAATTACAGTTTTATATCTTTATGTTTGAAGCCTGAAATGTGGCAAAAGGTCGAAAAGTTCAAGGGGGCCGAATACTTTCGCAAGGCACTGTATATGAAGGTGTCACTTTTTGATTGGAATTAAGGAAAAAAATGAACTTTTCCACAATATTCACATTTTTTGCGATGCACCTGCACAGTAGTAAAAAAGTGTCCCCACCAATGTCCAAACCAAACCTACACCCTTGCTGTGGTTTAATTGGTACTGAGGTACACCGTGGATTAATTGGTATTGAGGTACACCGTCTTTCAGTTGGTATTGAGGAACACTGCAGTTCAACTGGTATTGAGGTACACTGTGGTTCAAATGGTATTAAGGGACCTAATGTGTGCCAAGAAAACATTCCCCAAACCAGTATACAACCAGTCTGTACTGCTGACACAAGGCTGGATGATGGATCAATGGATTCATGTGGTTTACACCACATTCTCACCCGACTATCTGAATGTTTCTGTAGAGAACTTCAGCAACTAGAGCACAAAAATCCCAGGAGTTCACCTGTTTCTGAGATACTAGAACCACCATGTCTGGTACCTACAATCATATTATGTTCAAAGTAGCTTAGATCATGCATCTTCCCCACTGTGAAGTTTGGATGAACAACAACCATACCTCTTGGCCATAACTGCATGTTTTATACAGCTCCGGAAAAATTAACGAGACAACTGCACCTTTTTCTTTCCTTTCCAAAAAAGTTGAAAAGGAAAGTTTTGAGTGAGGAACAGAAGCGTTCAATTTGCAGTGGTCTCTTAATTTTAACCTTTCTGTTCCTCACTCAAAACCTTCCTTTTTTTCCAGAGTTCTATACTGACTTGCAGTTGGATGATTTGCTGTTTGGCTGTTTGCATTAACTAGCAGCATTACCTAATTAATTGGCCACTGACTGTATACAAACACAGAAAGAACACATACAACAGAACAGATCATGATGACTGTTTCATATAAAGTTAATTTTCATGTCATACATGTAAAAAGTCAGTTTAGTTACCAGGAGGAAATGGATGTGATCTTCTGTGTGTGTAAGCTGCTCCAGCTCAGTGCTTCTCCTCCTCAGCTCATCTATCTCCTGCTTCAGTTTCTCCAGGAGTCCTTCAGCTTGACTCACTTGAGCCTTCTCTTGGCCTCTGATCGGCTCCTTCACCTCAGAGCGTCTTTTCTCTATGGAGTGGATCAACTCAGTAAAGATCTTCTCACTGTCCTCCACTGCTGTCTGTGCAGAGCTCTGAAAAAAGAGATACAGTGAGGGAAAAAATTATTTGATCCCCTGCTGATTTTGTAAATTTGCCCACTGACAAAGAAATGATCAGTCTATCATTTAAATGGTAGGTTCATTTGAACAGTGAGAGACAGAATAACAACAAAAAAATCCATAAAAACGCATGTCAAAAATGTTAGAATTTGATTTGCATTTTAATGAGTGCAATAAGTATTCGACCCCTCTGCAAAACATGACTTAGTACTTGGTGGTAAAACCCTTGTTGGCAATCACAGAGGTCTGACGTTTCTTGTAGTTGGCCACCAGGTTTGCACACATCTCAGGAGGGATTTTGTCCCACTCCTCTTTGCAGATCTTCTCCAGGTCATTAAGGTTTCGAGGCTGACATTTGGCAACTCGAACCTTCAGCTCCCTCCACAGATTTTCTATGGGATTAAAGTCTAGAGACTGGCTAGGCCACTCCAGGACCTTAATGTGCTTCTTCTTGAGCCACTCCTTTGTTGCCTTGGCTGTGTGTTGTGGGTCATTGTCATGCTGGAATACCCATCCACGACCCATTTTCAATGCCCTGGCTGAGGGAAGGAGGTTCTCACCTAAGATTTGACGGTACATGGCCCCGTCCATCGTCCCTTTGATGAGGTGAAGTTGTCCAGGGGGACCTTGCGGGCGCTGCAGGATTTCAGTCCTTCACGGCGTAGTGTGTTACTAATTGTTTTCTTGATGACTATGGTCCCAGCTGCCTTGAGATCATTGACAAAATCTTCATGTGTAGTTCTGGGCTCATTCCTCACCGTTCTCATGATCATTGCAAATCCACGAGGTGAGATCTTGCATGGAGCCCCAGACCGAGGGAAATTGACAGTTCTTTTGTGTTTCTTCCATTTGCGAATAATTGCACCAGCTGTTGTCTCCTTCTCACCAAGCTGCTTGGCAATGGTCTTGTAGCCCATTCCAGCCTTGTGTAGGTCTACAATCTTGTCCCTGACATCTGATTGATTGATTGCTTCTGTGGACAGGTGTCTTTTATACAGGTAACAAGTTGAGAATAGGAGCACTCCCTTTACGAGTGTGCTCCTAATCTCAGCTCCTTACCTGTATAAAAGACACCTGGGAGCCAGAAATCTTTCTGATTGAGAGGGGATGAAATACTTATTTCACTCATTAAAATGCAAATCAATTTATAACATTTTTGACATGCGTTTTTCTGGATTTTTTTGTTGCTATTCTGTCTCTCACTGTTCAAATAAACCTTCCATTAAAATTATAGACTGACCATTTCTTTGTCAGTGGGCAAACGTACAAAATCAGCAGGGGATTAAATATTTTTTTCCCTCACTGTATAGACTTCATTTAAAACAATCTAAAGTCTCTGTATCTAACTGGGAGCCCACACAGCCAGTTCCCCAGAATGAGATTAAAGAGAGGTCCCTCTACCTCTCTCTCTGGCTGACTTGTGAAGAGAAGTGAAAAGGAGTCTCCTCTTGTCAAAAATACTCACCTTGAGGGACTCCACAGCTTGTTGGACATCCTTCATCTCCTTCTCTCTCTCCTGGACCCTCTGATGGATGTTCTGCTGTCTGATCCCCAGCTGACTCCGTAGAGAATCACTCTTCAATGAGTATCAAGATTTATCTGTCCAGTAAACAGTTAAACAGTATAATAATTTCACTTTGGGCTTAATAGAAGGTAGGGATTACAGTGCTCAAGATGCATCTTTGCAATTTCATGTTTTATTGTGCTAATTGTAAATTATTATCATATTAACAATAGACCTACAAGGACACTGTATGTTTAACTCATAACAGGACATTTAGAGTGATAAGTGTGTTTGACTTTAGAAAATGGTGACAGATTCAAATATAAATAGACATTTATAATTGATGCATATTGGTATTTCTTCTGCCATATTCCATTTCCATTTCTATTCTCTCACATTCAAACAGTTTTAGTTCCACTAATGCATCTTATTTTTTCCAGACAGTCACTAACAGCTTGTTGAGGTCTTACCTGTTTCTCTGTCCTCCCTGCTGCAGTTGACACTGTATCATGGCCTTTATGTTCATCCATAACACAGCATACAGATACACTGCTGATCAGTACGACAGAAAACCTCCAACAGTTTGTCATGGTGAGAGCAGATCTTCTCCTGTATTTGTGTGGTGGCTTTGATCAGCTTGTGTTTTTTTAATGGAGCTACTTCATAGTGAGATTGTAGGTGAGTCTCACAGTAAGAAGCCAGACACACCAGACAGGACATGAAGGCTTTCTGCTTTCTGGTCCCAGTACAGAAATCACACATCACATCTCCAGGTCCAGCAGAGCACAGAGCAGGAGAAGCAGTCTGGAGTCCTGTCTTCTTCAGTTTGTCCACCACCTCAGCCAACATGTTATTTTTCCTCAGAGTTGGCCTTGGAGTGAAGGTCTGTCTGCATTGGGGACAGCTATAGACCCCTTTCAGATCATCCTGATCCCAGCAGCCCTCAATACAGTTCCTACAGTAACTGTGTCCACAAGCAGTAGTGATTGGTTCTATCAGTAGATCCAGACAGACAGAACAACAGAACTGGTCCTGGTCCAGTAGAACTCTCTGCTCAGCCATTTGGACGGTTGTTGTTCACTCTCTCCCAGACAGACAACCCAGAGATTTAGATCAGTTTCATTTTCTCAGAAGTTTGTTATGTGAGGGGGAGGATACTGCCTGGTACTGTCAGAGGGGTGGAGTTAAAGGAAGCGGTATACTATTTCAAACAGAAAGAGAATGTAATTAGGCTGTAACGTGAAAGTCCAGCCATGTGACTGGGCAAAGGTTTTGGGGGAAGAGCGCCTTCTCAGATCCACATAGCTCTGTGTGTTATATGGGAGTAAGTAAGTGTTACCACCCTGACAACATGGGCCAGGGTGGGGTCCTGTATTCGGAAAAGAATAGGCAGAAAACACGTTTTTGTCATTCACGGTGCAGGCTTTGTTCTTCTGCGTCGTCAGGTATCAAAACAAAAATAATTATTTACTATTTACCTTATTTAATCACTTGTTCATATTCTATTCGAGTAAATCTATTCTCTTTATGCAAAACACTTGCGCTATACACTTTTACTTTACATGGACAAAAATATCAATAGCGATTTTTCTCTTTTATAAGGTTTTCTCACCATAAACATCTTCAACATTTACCTTCTTATTGTAATTTATTATAGCTCAAATTAAATCATTTATAACATTCACCCATTAGTCTGTATCAATCATCCATTTTCACTTTAATGTATTAAGGAACGTTGTGTTATTCATTTTCACTTTCATTCACATGCAGTTTTACATTCACAGATAAGCTACTTCCAACTCGACATCAGCAACGGTCCAACAGCTAGTATTAGTGCATCATCCACTTTCCATAGCTCCCACAGCCGTTAGCTAACTAGCGTGATAACATTGACATCACAAACACTCTCGACAACATTTACTTCTATCATACTTCTCTGAGTGAACGTAAACTAAAATTGTTAATGTCACATCTTGCAATATGTTATCCTAATATAGGTTTCACATCAGCGTCTTGTGAGCAACATTAAAGAAACACTTCCGGGTCACGAAAATTAGGAAATTTTCAAAATGAAAGAGACAAACGTATTACTTCAAAATGGACATAAATTGAGTTTATTAATTGTTTAAGAAAATGTACCTCTCAAAACATTGACAACAATTCATATATGATCATATTTAAGAGTAATTTCAATAAAAAGTGGGTATTAAAACACGTTCCAAGGGCAAAATTCAGACAATGCCAATGACTGAATATGGAATACATATTGGCTCATAACTCAAACTATTGAATATTCCACAGAGAAAGCGATGTAGGAAATGTTCAGGAGAGTTTGTAGAGTAAGAAAAACCTGTCTAATCATGGGGAATGGTGTGCTATATCTAGCAACATAATATTTTACACACCCTCTTTTTCCACAATGTAACTCAATGGATATGAAATACATATTGACTCATACAGAAAAAACTATTCTACACGCCACAGTGAATGTATTGTAAGAAATGTTCAGGAGAGTGGATAGAGTAATTGTATGCAAAAAAATTAAGGGGCACTGTGTATTTGCAATTGTTGCTGGCATTTTACTCCACCCATCCTATTGGCCACAATGTAACTCAATGGATATGAAATACATATTGCCCTGTACAGAAAAAAATATTCTATACGCCGCAGTGAATGTATTGTAGGAAACGTTCAAGAGACTCTATAGATTGATTATATGCAAAGAAATCAAGGGGCACTGTGTATTTGCAATTGTTGCTGGCATTTTACTCCGCCCATACCATTGGCCACAATGTAACTCAATGGATATGAAATACATATTGCCCTATACAGAAAAAACGATTCTATACGCCGCAGTGAATATATTGTAGGAAATGTTCAGGAGAGTCTATAGAGTGATTATATGCAAAGAAATCAAGGAGCACTGTGTATTTGCAATTGTTGCTGGCATTTTACTCTGCTCTCAAAAAATACAACTAATATGGGGCATTACAACTCAGAACTTACATCAAACAACAAGCAATATAAAAGATGATGTACTAAATGATAACAGCAAAGGGTACGCAGTACATACAGTTAATCAAACCAGTTACTCACCTTTCTACCCAAGTTGATCTCCTTCCGTCTTGGCAGTCTTAGAGTTTATGATGCTTAGGATGGGGATTGTATTCCGAATGTGGCCAATTTTTTGCTGCATGGCCGGAGCCAAACTGGTACAACATTCCTGTCATGACTGAAAAGTCAATATTATTTCCAGCTGTCTAGAACGAGAACATTTGCTTGGAGACAAATGTTGGTCCTGGAGGAGCAAAACACTTCTGTTTTATTTCTTAGTGGACGTTAGCACTCAGACTGACTCAACTGTACTCAGATGGTATCCCCAGTCAAAACAAGTCAGTAATGTGAGAATAAAGACCTGGGTTTTGGCCCTACGGGACCAACATACAGGGCAGCCATATGCTATAAATTTGTTAACATAGAGATGTCCATGGTGCTTTAAAGAGTCTTAAAAAATACATTAAAAATTAAAATACTTTTTAAGAGTTTTATTGTAAATAATCTAAATAAGCCAATAAGGAGAATCTGTGTGTATTGATTTTCAGCCTCTACATTTTGGCAATACAAATTATTCAATCAGTCAGAATTTTGCTCAGGCAAATGAAATTAACAGCATATGCATACCAACATGAATCAAACAGCAACACCAACAAATTGAGAAGAAATTGACAAACCTGATAAAGAAACAAAGCCTCTTCAAAAGTCGCTGAGGGAATATTTGAACAGTGATTCAGTACAAATGTGAGCTGATCCAAGCAGAGTCCAAACAAGGATTGTCTGTAAATGTGGTTGGTCCTACTAACCTGGTTGATGGGACAAACCCTCCCATATTACAGGCCTGTCAAATGAGAGATTTGTGAACGAGATGCTACCTGGCAATTGAAAGGATGATTGGGATAACTATAGCAAAAGTTAATTTTATAGTCAAATGTATAATAATATAAAACTGATAAAAAGTACAAAAGTAATCCGAATGTTTTGTATGCATAGAACTGCAAATAGTTCTATAGATGATCAAAGAAACCCAGTCATGAAGCTGAAGTAATAACATTTTAAATTTTCCAAGAAATGCAGACAAATGCTGAGCAGTGAGCTAGATTTTTCATAATTTAGTTCAACTGGTAATTACACTACATATTGCAGAATAGCTTGGTACTTTGGTAGTTGGAATATAATTACATGTTGGTGTTTTCAGTAGGTAAGAAATGTTGGTACTGTTCTGATGTAGCTAAAAACAACAATATTTCTTACAAAGAAAGTATGCAAACATTCCCTTTCTTTTCAGTATCACATTGACACATTAAACATTAATTTTATATTTTTACAGATAAAATACTACATCTACATCTCCAAAGGTGATACAGCAGGCTAATGGCCAGTTAATATAAGTAATTAACAACTACATTAGATCATTGGCTGAATTGTTAAGTAATCACCAAGTGGTGATTATCACCTCCAATAACAAAAGGAATAATGGATCTAAATTGAAGGCTATTCAGCAATTTGGAATGTGGCCAATGGTATGGGCAGAGTAAAATGCCAGCAACAATTGCAAATACACAGTGCCCCTTGATTTTTTTTGCATATAATCACTCTATAGTCTCGTGAACATTTCCTACAATACATTCACTGCGGTGTATAGAACAGTTTTTTCTGTATAGTGCAATATGTATTTCATATCCATTGAGTTACATTGTGGTCAATGGGATGGGTGGACTAAAATGCCAGTAACAATTGCAAATACACAGTGCACCTTGATGTTTTTGCATATAATCACTCTATAGAGTCTCGTGAACATGTCCTACAATACATTCACTGCGGCGTTTAGAACAGTTTTTTTCTGTACAGGGCAATATGTATTTCATATCCATTGAGTTACATTGTGGCCAAAAGGATGGGTGGAGTAAAATTCCAGCAATAATTGCAAATACACAGTGCCCCTTGATTTCTTTGCATATAATCACTCTATAGACTCTCCTGAACATTTCCTACAATACATTCACTGCAGCATATAGAATAGTTTTTTCTGTATTGGGCAATGTGTACTTCAGATCCTTTGAGTTACATTGTTGCCAATGGTATGGGCAGAGTAAAATGCCAGCAACAATTGCAAATACACAGTGCCCCTTGATTTTTTTTGCATATAATCACTCTATACTCTCCTGAACATTTCCTACAATACATTCACTGCGGCGTATAGAAGTTATTTTTTTATAGGGCAATATATATTTCATATACAGTCATTTGCATTGTGGCCAATGGTATGAGCAGAGTAAAATGCCAGCAACAATTGCGAATACACAGTGCCCCTTGATTTTTTTGCATATAGTCACTCTATAAAGTCTCCTGAACATTTCCTACAATACATTCACTGCGGCGTATAAAATAGGTTTTTTGTATGAGTCAATATGTATTTCATATCCATTGAGTTACATTGTGGCCAAAGGGATAGGCGGAGTAAAATGCCAGCAACAATTGCAAATACACAGTGCCCCTCGATTTTTTTGCATACAGTCACTCTATAGAGTCTCCTGAACATTTCCTACAATACATTCACTGCGGCGTATAGAACTGGTTTTTCTGTACAGGGCAATATGTTTTTCATATCCATTGAGTTACATTGTGGCCAATAGGATGTAGGATGGGGGAAGTAAAATGCCAGCAACAATTGTAAATACACAGTGCCCCCGGATTTTTTTTACATGTAATTACTCTATCCACTCTCCTGAACATTTCCTACAAAACATTTTTACAATATACACTAAGTAAAGTGGCAAAATAGATTTATTTAATATTATTAAAATCGCGTTTTACCGCGGACCTTTATTTTGAAGGCAAAATCCGAAAACCGGAAGTCTTATTGTTGCTACGGAATCTCTAATGTTGCCAGCATGACGCTACTCTGTTTTAGAGATACATTTACAAACCTGTATTCGGAAAAGAATAGGCAGAAAACACGTTTTTGTCATTCATGGTGCAGTCCTTATTCTTCTGCCTCGTGAAATGACATACCTATTCTTTGTTGTGCTGCACTGCGCCCCTAGTGTTCGGGAGACTGTATTACAGTAATCTAATGGCATGATTGTATTGTGAATGCCCTGTTTGAAAAAAATGATTAACTACATGAAAAACTATTTGTGGGGTGTCTGATTTTTGTCTATAGAAAATGACAACTAAAAACTATTTTTAACCCTTTACATAAGCACTATGTTAACAGTATATTCTTGCTTGTTACACTGCCTTGTCTTGTGAAAACAGAGCCAAAACAATGACAAAAAAGTATCATGACATACTTCTGTATTATAATCAAACATAGTTTACAAAAACAAGTTTACAAAAAATGAAATATTTTTTTTGGGACAGTTATTTTGGTCCTATTCAGTTCAGGGTGATAGATATTGGGCATGAAAAGTAACTGAATTAAGCTTGACACAATGTATGAGAGTACTAACTATCTCTGTACGAAGGACACTAGGTAGGAAATGTGATGCCCCATTGCTGATGGGTCCCAAACACCCTGTCCATACCTCCTGATAGGAGTTTTCCATGTGACTGTCATAGACTCTATGACTGGACCGTAGGTTGGCACATACCATTGTGAGGAAGCCTGTCTTTCACTGATGATACACATGTATTTTAGTTCTATTCTCTTGTTAGAGGAGTGGTACTTAATTATCTTGTGCTATATGAGGTACCGTATCGCAAGCAGTTGGTATCCACTATTGATGGGCCCCTCACAACCTGATAAGCCTGTGGAGCCAGGAACACAAGAGGGGACACTACCAGGCCATGTAAGGTTAGGATATAGAATACACGTGTGTGATTGGAAGACAGCCAGATACTACAGGGGATGTGCTGGAGAATAAAAGACTGTGTTAACTTTGTAATTATTGGAGAACATGTAAGAACTATGGAAGATCAACATCTTGGACTCCCCTGACTTGTTTAAAGACTCTGTTCATGGACCAAAAGTGGACAGAAGCTAACAAGGGGGAAGATATATATCTAGGTCTTGTTTTTTCATCCAAAATAACTCCACCCTTCTGTGACTTGGAAAATGGTGCAGCGCTTCCAATGTAAGACTAACTAGATGAGCATTTTAAACAAATCAATATCATATTGCCCTCCTTTTGTTTAGAAATTTAAACGTGCAGTTTCTGGCAGGTAAGCATTTCTCACGCCAATATTGAGTTACATTACCACACTGTCTGTTTGACCCAGTTAAATCTAAACAATGTGGCAAAAAACATCATTGAATGGAACCCAGGAGTTTATCCTGTTTATTATTCAGATCAGGAATGAATCAGACAAAACCAGCTGGATTTTATCATCGCAGTGAATTTTACATAATTTATCATGACGGCATACTATCAAGCAGCATAAACCGTGTACAGTGTACTCACCTCTGTAAACTACAACCGCATTTACTTTGTATTTAAATCAAACTGTTCCCCACAAAAACAATGCCAATGGGTAACCTACCAAACTCAGTAGACAATAAAACATGACAGACCCCTCCCAAATCACTTTCCTAACTCAACTATGCCATGGCTTAGTCAAGAGGGAAAATAAAGTTAGGATTGTCCACAGAATGCCTGGTTGAGCAAGTATTTGTAGTCTTAACAGTCACACTGGCTGCTCTTGCCAGCTCCTGTATGACACAACTTGAAGGGTGATTAGTTTAGCTGGTCACTTAAAAAGGTTGGACTGTATGTGTGTTAAGGAACATTGTAGACCCGCAGAGCTCTGACAGCACACGGATTCATATACATAAACATATGCACACACAGACACACACGTACAAATACACACACACAAGCACACACATGCAGACACGCATACAAGCAGGAAAAGCAGCGGGGCTGCTAAGAGTGTGTAGGTAAGTCTTGCTGATGACCAGGGGGCAGAGGTTGGCTGTCTCCTGGTAGTACTGGCATTGCTACGGCAGCTGCTCCATCTGAAGACAAGTTATAACATCATCAGATGGCAAATCTAACATCATAGTCAAATATCAATGTGTATACAATGTACAAATGTTAAAGTTAAGGTTCGACCAATAGTCATTATTCTCATTGATATTACTTATCAATTATATAGGACACTAGTGCACTGACCTCCATACACAACAGCATCATTTGTTTTTTCAGATTTGATCATCTGCATGTGTTCCACGGCCTGAGGACAAAAGGAGATGTTAAATAAAATGAAGTTACATACGAGTGTTTATGATCGACTACCTGTAGAATAAAAGCCGCTCTCCTTTGTTTATTGAGACCCAAAGTCCCTGAGTAAACAGTCACATTGGCTCATTACCCAAAACGCTACCATTGCTAAACTTTTTGGGTGCTGTAATGCACACAACCCTTACCAAAATTGCCATGAACTGTACATCAGGTTACCTGCTGCAGCTTGGCCTTCTGGGAGTCAAGTTGCTCCTGCTGCCTCTCCAGCTCCTCTTTCTGTTGATGGAGTTCAGCATTCTTCTGGTTGATGTTGCTCTCCTCCTGGGCCAGCTGCACCTCAAACATCTTCATGTCCTCGTCTGTGTACGACGGGGCCTGCTCCAGAGTCTGGAGAGGAGAGGCAGAAAATAGCGGCGGCTACCTTATTTCTCTGTCTCGAGACAAGATCGACACCATTTCAGTCTCCATACCAAAATCCTGCAGAGGTGGTGTTGACGGTGATGACCTTTTCCTTACCTCCCAGCTTTCTGGCTCTACAAACTCTTTCTTGTTTGTTGAGACCAGGAACTCATCCAGGGAGACCAGTCTGTCTCTGTTGCTGTCCACCTGAATACAGATGAAATGTCAGCTAATACTGTAGGTTGACTGAGGACACTGTGTGTGTGTGTGTGTGTGTGTGTGTGTGTGTGTGTGTGTGTGTGTGTGTGTGTGTGTGTGTGTGTATTTGTGTGAGAGAGAGACTTAATGACCCCATTTGGTCCTTCCAACCTCATTCATGACGTGTTCCCTCATGCGCAGTCTCTCCTCCTCCATTTCTGTCATGTCGTCCTCTTCTCGATTGGGGCTGTACATTTTCTCCAGCTACAAAACAGGCGGACATGTTCCAACAGGTATTCTAATTATCTGACTGGCTCACACTAGTCTCCGACCAGCGCTCCTCTGCCTCACAATGTGACCGTCTCCTTGACCGTGTCCCAACAGGTTGAGCCACCCAAACCAAAATAGGTACCCATTGGATGGCCCCATCTGCGGCATTTTAAGGCAACCGTGGAGTGGGATTATGATACATTCTTAACTCCTGTTAAGGCCTCCACACACACACACACACACACACCTCTTTAGTAAACAGGGCTTCAAGTTCCTGCTCATCAAGGTAGCTGTCTCCGTTGGTGTCTGCAAAAGGGAAAAAAAATGTTTTAAAATTAAAGAAATTTGATTATTTCGTACCCTTTATTTTGTCACACCCTTCATTTCTGTCATTCTTTTTGTATGACAGAGAACGTTTTTCATCTGAGAACATGAGTCTATTGGGGCTTTTTGGGGCTCATGTTATTTCTCTGTTAATAGGTTTTGGTGTGAGCTTACCGTGGAGTTTGAAAAACGTCTTGGGGTCAAATTCATTTGGGTCCAAACCGTCAGCCTCTTTCCAGACTTCTTTCAGTTGGTCTTGACTACCCTAGACACACACACACACACACACACACACACACACACCACACACACCACACACACCACACACACCACACACACCACACACACCACACACACACACACATATTGATTTGTACCCCAGATGTGTATGTGCTACAGCAAAATGATTTGGTAGGTTAAAGGTCGATAGCACTACTCCCTTTGTACTACTGGTCTCACTTTGCACTACTCCCTTTGTACTACTGGACTCTAACACTGCTTTGGAGAGTCTGATATGGACGTTTTCAGTTGTTACAGGTACGTGTCTACCTCAGGAACCTCATTGCTGCTATCCCTGCATTTCAGTTGCACATGCTACCTTACACTCTCAATTTGCCTCAGTGGCACATTTAGAATTGCCATTTGTACTTCCATTTGCCTCATCGCACAACTATTCATCCCACTTGTAACATACACTATACTTAATACTTGTAAATTTTCTGCCCTCCTATTTGCCTTCATTGCACATTTAGAATTGCCATTTGTACTGAATTTGCATTTGTTGCACATCTATACATTCCACTTGTAACATACACAATACTTAATACTTGTAAACTTTCTGCCCTCTTCTATTTGCACTTTTGGTTAGATGCTAACTGCATTTCGATGTGCTTGTATTTGTTCAATGATAATAACGTTGAATCTAATCTAATCTAAATATAATTTGATGTTAAGCAATTTGGGATTTAATATTACTTAAATCTTTCACAATGTGGTTGATTATCAAGGTACAAGTCTTACAGAGTGGTTGGTTTTGGGGTTAGTTATAGTATCATTATATCATACACATCTTACTGGGTGATTGGTTTTGGGGTTAGTTCTAGTATATTTATACTGTACACACTTACAGGGTGGTTGATTTTGGGGTTAGTTCTAGTATCATTATACCATACACATCTTACAGGGTGGTTGATTTTGGGGTTAGTTCTAGTATCATTATACCGTACACCTTTTACAGGGTGGTTGATTTTGGGGTTAGTTATAGTATCATTACACTGTACACATCTTACAGGGTGGTTGATTTTGGGATGGTCAGCATGTTTCTTTTTCAGCTCTTCGTAGTGTTGCTGCTCCTCTTTGCGGTGCTCCTCGTCTAGGTTTTTCAGGTGCTCCTTCCTCTCGTGCTCCTTCATCATCTCATACCTTTTGAACTCCTCGTGACGCTCTTTGTCATAGTTCTCCAGGTCACTGGTCGCCTATAGCAACAGGGATGAATGGATTGTGAGGTCAGTACAGTATGGTGCTTGCAATGTCAAGACAACACGTTTAATTCCTGGAACCACCCACACATAACAATGTAAGGAGGTAAGACTTTGTGTAAATGGCACTTAGGGTTTTGTTTTTGTTGTACGTATAATTTACTGTATTACTGGGCAAATCAAATCAAAGCAAAATCACAATTCCAATTCAACACCTACATCATCCATTTGGGTTAAGTCATAGGTGTTGCATAAGTAAAAGTTTGAACTATGAACAAGTTTTGAGTATAAACTTTAATAGTAAATAGTTTAAATCCAGTTATTATTATTCATTTATTTGTAAATTCTAATTCCATTATGTCCAGTTTGCTATTATAGCCTTGCCTCATTGCAATGACACCACTGCAGATAGGGGAGAGTTGAAAAGATGTTTCCTCCGCAGCACATCTTGCCAAGCTGCTTTTTATCGCACTGCTCATTCAACCAGGATGTTTTGACTCAGAAACACATTCGAAAACGGATTCCCCAGGCATCAATTACTATTGAGCTCACGCGTCTGATTTACCACAAGCAGTTACTAAAATGCGACGAGACAAGGCAGCCGCGTCACACATCCATATGTCCAACGCACAATGATACTGCTGTGCTGCAAGGCATTGAGTTTTTCGCCACTTGAGGCACTGTTAATTCCAATAACCTGAAAAACCCAGAGGTGAGTAAAGAGGAACAATATTTGCATTCTTTTTGCCCAAGGAAATGGAGTTTCAAGTTCAGTTCATACACAACCCCAGGCTTTCTCAACCTTTAAAGTTGATTAGGGTGTTCACCTTCAGCCAGTCTACTCCCTTGAACAAAGTACTTTAATTCCCAAAATCTAGTTATCAGCAACAAACATGTTCTTTTATGTACAGATGAATAGGAGCAAACGTTTTAGCAAAATAACAAGAATGCAATAAAGGTCATTCATAGAAGTGTTTAGGTCAAATCGACTATAGAAGTGGGAGTGGTGGGCACAGTTAGGGTAAACTTTCCAATACCTCTGCTATACAAACTAGCAACCTAGCTTCCTTACTATAATCCTTTTGGGCTGATGGCCCAACATAGATGTCCTAGTTTACCAGAATGTTTAAAAGTTATCCACGCAACAAGTCCAAAGCAAACCTTTCAGCTGTGGTAAATTATTAGGTTCTTAATAGATAGGGCATTGTCAGTGTGTAAAACTGTGTTTGTAGTTTGACTTTATGTCAGTCCATTCCTAATTTCCGAGCAAGAGCCGTTGTTTGGTCAATTTAAACACTGCATTATCAAGGTGCCGGACAACATCCCTACCGATTTAATAAGCTTATCCAGGTCCTCCACTTCAAAGGTGTGTGGATTCATGTGGTTCATGTATTCAAACTGCTTGAGCAGCACCTTGTGGTTAATTTCTGGGAGGGAAAAAGAGGAGAGAAGGTTTAGATTAGGACAGAAACAAATACTCAACATTTTGGGCCGATTTCACAGACACAGATTAAGCCTAGTCTAGGACTAAAAAATCAAGTTCCATAGAAAACTCCATTGAGCTTGTTTTTAGTCCTAGACTAGGCTTAATCTGTGTCTGCAAAACCGGCCCTTTAAGTGTTGTCAGCAAAGTACAGCCAAAATGGATGTGCATGCATATTGTTCATAATGAGGTAATGGTGTAATTACAGCTAACAATCATCCTCACTGAAATCATTGCAACTGTTTGTAATAAACAACTGAGAGTTTTATTCTGTAATTAAATACATTTTTACATTCCCTGTTTACAACACTAACCACTCACACATTGTTTGACTGTTGACAGCAATCAGTTATTGATATAGTGGACAGCAGCAAAGGAAACATAAGCAGTTGAGTGATTGTTTTGATGACTTTGGCAGTGTCCAATTATTTCTGGCAAGACCGTGCTTGGCAGTAGAACTTCAATCCCTCTTCTCAAGTGTCAATTGTGTATGTTTCATGATGTAACACTCTCATTAGCTTGCCCAATAGCCTTAGGCAAGTCTACTTCCCTAAATTAGGTGGCCAACTATATCAAGCTGATGTTGTTGGCGGTGCATTGCATCATGTACTGTCAAGTAGACATAGATTCTTGCTGAGAGGATAGTTGCCAGAAATGAACTATGTGAGATATGATAGGACAGCATACCATTCCCTCCCTCAACATCTTGTTTGGCTTTGATGAGCATCCGTAACCTGTTCACTTCCTGCCTCTTCAGCTCATCCAGTTTGGTCCTCACATTATGGCCGACAAAGTCCAGCTCTTTGGCCAGCTTGCCTTGCTACTCAGAAACAAAAGCAGCCACAATTTTAAGGAAACTGACAAAAAGACCAGTTGGGATAGGTTCATTTAAGTAAGCAATGGAGAAAAAAAAGTTTAAAACCACATAAGACAAAATGTGCATTTGTAATGGGTCTGGGTAGCTTCTTCCTGTTTAAGTCTGGGTTTTTTCTGTTTGTTGCCTAATGAACACAACCTTTGAATTTCTGTACTGTCGCTGCCAGGGTACCTTAATGTCCTCCATGTCTGTGTTGTGGAGCTTCTCTCTGAAATGCTGGTCCTTCTCCAGAAAATCAATGACCTCCCTGAGGTAACGGTCATAGTGGAGCCCCGTGTCCTGTAATAAAAACCCAAAGTCCAATTCCATATTGCAGTGCGTAGGTGGGACATGGAGAAAGGAAGAGAGGTTCAGACTGAATTTTTGTGGCAGGGCTGGGCGATATCAACAAAACTCAGTATCGCGATAAGTGGACCAAATTACCTCTAACAATATAAATCGCAATAACTTTCTGTTAATAAAGGCTGAGTACAATTGTGCCATATTCCAATGCAGTTTAGACATTCTGCTAACTAAATTAGTGTAATTAACATTAAGCAATACCTTGACAACAATATATACAGTGGGGCAAAAAAGTATTTAGTCAACCACCAATTGTGCAAGTTCTCCCACTTAAAAACATGAGAGAGGCCTGTAATTTTCATCATAGGTACACTTCAACTATGAGAGACAAAATGAGAAAAAAAATCCAGAAAATCACATTGTAGGATTTTTAATGAATTTATTGGTAAATTATGGTGGAAAATAAGTATTTGGTCAATAACAAAAGTTCATCTCAATACTTTGTTATATACCCTTTGTTGGCAATGACAGAGGTCA
>JACXGI010015653.1:0-17133 GCA_016801175.1 Esox masquinongy
ACCCTTACTACCCTACCACTACCCTTACTACCCTACCAATACCACCACTACCATGCTCCTTTACTACTACTATACTACTGCTACCACTACTATTACTACACTACTACTTCTACTCCCCTACCCCTACTATGACTACCCTACCACTTCTACTCCAATTACTATCTAACCGTACTTCTGTACCACTACAATCATGACCACTACTACAACAACTACCCTAATACTGCTTCTACTAAATCTACAACTACTTTTACTATTACAACTACTACTATCTTCTCCCCAACAACTACTACTAATATGACTACTCTCCTACCACTACTATAACTACCCTACTACCTCCACTTATACACCTACCACTACCCTACTACTACTGTTCACATACTACTACTCTCCTACTACTTCTACTACTACAGCTACCACTACTACTACTGTACCACTAGTATTACTACTACTACTACTACTACTACCACTAGAATCACTACTACCCTACCACTACTACTACTACCCTAATACTACAAATCCCCTAGTACTACTATGACTAACTTACTACTTCTACAACTAGTCCCCTACCACTACTTCAACTACACTACCACTGCTACTACTCCTTTATCACTACTCCTACTCCTATTCCAATTCTCGTACAGCTAGTACAGTAGCTAGGCCATAGTGTTCTAAAAGGTTACTGCCAAATACAGTAGATGTCATTGTACTAATAGGGAAAGAGAGGAATGAAGAATGGGAGGGAGGGAGCAGAGTCCTGAAAGCAAGCTGTCCCAGCTTCACAACTCTACTGGGTACACTATATGTTCTGAATGTGTGTGACTGTGAACCGGATTCACTGCTGTATCAGGACCAAAATTCACCGACAGTACATGAAAACATAAAAACGTGGACCCTTTGGACTTTTTCCAGGTCCTGATTTACAAAAATGCTTCTCTATGGTTAGGTCTAGGCATATAAGTTAGAAGTTTGTGTGTGCGTGGGTGTGTGTGTGTGTGTGTGTGTGTGTGTGTGTGTGTGGTGGGTTTCGATGGTCACTGAGTCATGGTGGTGTTAATGGTAGGTTGTAGCATGACTCATTCCATTTCTCAGAATCCTATCTGTGTTGCAGTGATAAGGCCTTCTGGCCCCGGGGATATGGGACGATGGGGGTATTTACTGGTTGGATACTCTAGTGGTTATGTGTGTGTGTGGGGGGGGTGGTATATGTATGTGCATTCATGCGTTTGTGCGTCTGTCTTTACAGCATGTGTGTACATAACTGTTTGCCCAACACAGACAAACAGTCTGCGAATATTGCACACGCTGAACTCAACTCTCTCTCCCTCATTTCTGCTCCCTGTGTTCATAGTTGGTGGCCAACGTCTGTCCCACCACAGACATGAAGAACAACACCAGTTGTACTATCTGTGGTGTGTTTCCTCTGGTGAGACCTCCCCATCTTCTCTCTCACCAAAACACCGCCTTCACTAGATGTATGCCAGCCACACTCCTCTTCCACCACATCTAGTGCCACACACAGGCTAAGACCACATTCTCCCTCCTCGCTCCCTCTCTCTTCTCTCTCTTCTCTCTCTCAAACACACACACACCTAGCAAACCCATTTCCTGTTCCAGTGAGTAAGTAGGATGGAGTTGTCGCTGTAATACCTGGTTATTATTGATGTTGATAATGTTGTTGATTTTTCTGTTGTTAGGGCAACCTCAGGGAAAGATGTGGGGGGCCTGAGAGAGGTTACATTCAGAAGCCTGTTTAGTGAGTGTTAGTGTGTGTGTGTGTGTGTGTGTGTGTGTGTACAATACCTAAAGCAGAGCGAGACTTACCTGTTTCTTCTTGTAGAAGCCTTTTCTGTCACAGTTTGGGATTCGGAAGCCTCCAGGGTTGAGCACGTTTGAGATTTTAAGACTGTTCAAGATGCTCTCTATCTCTCTCCTGCATGGGCCCTGCATGCACAACACATAACACCTCAATACTGCTATTTTAAAACAGTGCTAACACCGTAATAACCCTGAGATACAATAACAGAGTACTAACACTGTACTAACACTATAACAACACAACACCAACACTGGCATAACATGGTACTAACCACTGTAATAATGCTGAGATAATCTTACATTACACACAAAGCTGAGAGATCCCTTAACTGACACTGTAATAGCACTGGAAAAAAATACAAACACTATAACAACACTGTGATAACAGTACTAAAACTGGAATAGAATGGAAGTAACACTGAAATAACACAGTACTAACAATGAGATATCACAGTACTAATACTGTAGTAACTCGATAATGACACCAATTACACAGTACTAACACAGTTCTAACAACATAATAACACTGTACTGTTCTAAAAATGTGATAACACAGTACTAACACCGTACCAACCCAGCGATAACACATTAGTAACACGGTACAAACAATGTGACAAAACAGTACTAACACCATCTCAAATATGTGATAACACAGTCTTAACACCATACCAACCATGTGATGACAAGGTACAAACATTGCAATGACACTAACAATACTAACGGCCAAGGGCTGATCTTATTCACAACACAACACCGAAAGCCTGGGATACAGTCCGTAGCCGTGCTCTATTGGCCATATAACACAACCATCTGAGGTACTTTATTGGTATTTTGAATTTGCTATTAACATGATAGTAAACAAATAATAACAGTAAACAAATAATAATAGAGCTAAAATAGCTTCAATATACCAGTGTTTTCAACCTATCCTGTTTATAATCACACCAGACAAAAATAGGACATTACGCTATATAGTTGTAGAGAACTCATGGTGCTAGACAGTGTCATTACTTACATACTCATTCTCCCTCTTGTTCTCTAGGGAGAAGTTGTGTATGTCGGTGTTGAGTCCCCCAGATACTGACTCCACCTTGTAGCTCTGACTTTTCTTATTCTGCTCCTTCTTAATCACGTCCAGCCTGGTGAGCTGCGGCGACTTGGTCTCTATCGACCCTCTGTGTCCTCCCCCGGCCTCCACACCTACTGCACCTCCCATCACTGCTGCAGATGCGGGGGTTGTAGAGGTGATGTTGCCACAACGCTCTTCTTCTGCCCCAGCCTGCTCCCCACCTGAATTCTCTATCAAAACAACAAATAATGATGTTACAGTTTAGAATTGTCCAAAAAGCTTGAGGCTGAATCTGTGTTGTTAGGTTGTCATGAAGCACATATTCCCAATTACATTGAGGCATTGGTCAATTTTAATTGGATTTTAAATAATTTGTACACTACAAATCCCAAATATAGTATTTCACAAAATAAACAAAAAAGATTGAATCATTACAACCTTGGTAACATCACAAAGGCATCTGTATGTGTGTGGTAATACATGGAAAAAAACGTTCCTGTCTCCCCCAGTGGCGCAATGGTCTATTGTCCAATGTCCACCAGATATGTCAAAAATGCTGCGTCCAGGCGGAAGTCATTCATTGCCAATGGAACACTCAGGAAAGGTACTTTGCATTGTGTCCCTGTAGGCGCCGGTGTGTTTGGTGTACCGCATGTATTCCATATTTTCAGATCAACATGTTATTTTACTTGCGATGTTACAAACGAACGTAACACAGGCAACTAGTTGAAAAGTAGTTTCCCAGTTGAGCTGGCAAGATACATTTTATTATTTCTTTAGAATTTCAAGTAATAACCGTAAAACACATTACTATGTCAAGCCAGACAGCTAGCTAGCTACAAAGCTAACCACTATCATAGCTAACCTATCCAAAAAATTGCCAGCACTAGCTTCCACTTTTCCAGATAACTATTTCACATTCAACTGTGTGGATAGGAAATCCTAGAACGGATGTCCTAGTAATCAACACTCATTGATCGGATCTTCTTGCTGCAATACGTTCTGCAGCCATGCAAAGCAATTGTGCTAAAAATACAGAAAAGGCCAAATGCATCTGTGTCTTGTGGACATCAGGCTTCAGTCACTAACTCGAAGTACAACTTTGTCCTCGTGGTCAGGTATTGGAATACTGGTTTACGCATACCAGCAGTGCAAGATAGTCCAGCAGAGGCAGGCCCTGGTTGGATCGCTGAGTGTTGGACAGGCTTGCATTGTCTCGCTGCACCTTAGTATCTCCTTGTGGCAGGTTGCATGCCTGCTAGCTAGGGTCAAATAAAATTCCTGCCCATTGGTGAACCCTGCAGTAGAGCAGGGAAAGTTTCATGGAAAGGAAATATTGTAGGCTGTTCTACATCATGAGAATGGACCAGCTCCTGTAGCTTGTTCTGTCCGTGAGAATGAGACAGAGATCATTTTACTCTAGGCTCTTCTGTTCATGAGAATGGACCGGTTTCCTGTTTGCTGTTCTGTTCCTGAGACTGAGATCAGTTTCGTGTAGCCTGTTTTGTTCATGAGAATGAGATTGGACCAGTTTCCTGTAGACTGTTAGGGGGGGAGCAAGAGAAAGAAAGGAACTCAGGCCCTCACACTGATATTTATAGACCAAAGATTCCTGACAAATCGTTAAAGACAGAGCCCCGACCACCTGACCAGGCCAGAAGGGGAGGGAAGAGCGGGGAGAGGACAGGAGCGAAGTGGGGTTTGAACACTGCTCCCTAATTTAGGAAAGGGACAAACTATCCACCACATGACCAGGGTCAGCCATCTACCAGAGGACCCCACTGCTCTACCGGAGACCAGGAACTGGAGACACATACCATACACACTCACACACACACATAAACAAACCTCCTTCTGCACAGATAGAACCCCATCCCTGTGCAGTAAGCAATGCAACAAAAGATCCTTACACACAGTCAATATCACACCACTTCCTGTTGCACTTTTGAGTGGGCCATTGTGCAAGGCTGGAAAACTGCATTCTCAAATTGTACTAATTTTGACTACTAGCGCCCATAGAGAATTGGGTGCCATTAGCAAAGGGCCTGTGCAGATAACTATCTGATGGCACGCAGGGGAAAAAAAGACAACATTACCTACATCTGAACCTGGTATTCAAAGTCAACCCTGAGGCCAGCAGAGGCACAGACACAGACACAGACGCAGACACACAAACACACACATATGTACGCACACACACACACAAACACACATACAGTGATGCGTACGCACACACATAAAAACACACACACGTTGCTAGGATTAAGCAGGACCAGATTTGGTGGAGGGAGGGGCGGAGCACATGTGGCTGGCTCCCCTCCCAACCAACCTTATCAATTAAAAGCCATGGTTACCAGGCAGCACACACCCCCACATTGGTCAGATGGTTTCCCAGAGTCACCATAACTGTAAATAAAACCATGGCGACAACAACATAAGCATCAATAATGTCATGATCAACACAACAACAACAACAACAATATAAAAAACAACATGACCACAGGATAGATATAGCATGCTTCATCCTTTCCCTTTACACAAAAAAGCAGACAAATCTCTCTGACTAACTTTCCCAAAAATCAAAAAGGGGATAGCCCAGTCTATTTGGATATCTGAAAAACATCAATATTTATATGTTACCACCTCCCACAACTTTTTTTCTGATAAACATCTTACACAATTTGTTTGTGTAATGCCAGGGATGTAAATAGCTATGACTGTGGTGGGAGAGGGAGAAAGAGAGGTCCTGTTGAAGTGTTGGATCTGGTCTGAACTCGTACACATGTGGGGAAGAAGTTGTAATTTAGGACGCAGTCTTTCCCGACTACCCAGGCTTCTTGCTCCGGCTAAATGCTATGCCATGCCCACCGGCGTTGGTTTTTTCTCTGCAAGGAGTCTAGATTGCAAAAAAACCCTGAATCATTTGATTGGTCCCAGAAACGTTGGGGTTGGTACTGATTGGTTAAAGATGATCCAGTTGCTTATATGCTTATATGCATTGTTTTGTTCAACATTCCACATTTTGATGTCCCCTAAACAACTGCAACTGAAGAAATCTCTGACTGAAATACTGTATGCAAATTGTGGTGTAGTGTAAGATCTATATTTGACTGTGTCAAACAAGACAGTTTTGGTCTGTCTATCTGCTGCATTCTGAAGGAAGCTGCCTGCACACCCACACTCCCACCAGCAATGGCAAAACAGTGGGAAATGAGGGATAGTCATTATCTATGTCCCAGAATACACACAGTTTTATCTGGTCTAGTAGTGCACTACTGTATATAGGGAATAGGGTGCTATTTTGGACAGTCATACAGTCACATTGAGGTGCAACGTTTTTTATTACATTAATAATATAACACTCGTGCAATATTCTCCCAATAAAAAATAATGCTTTACCATTTTGGAGAATTTTGGAGAATACTAAAACATTCATCAGCTGAATCTGAGGTGGAAACCAGCAAATGTTTAAAAATCATACAGCTGCAGCAATGCATTAGCTTGCTTGTCCAAAGTGTCGAATGGCCAGCATCTAGCCTTGTAAATGTACATTAAAACCAGTCTAATGAAATCTTGGTAATGTATGCAAAGAAAAGAAGCTAGCTAGCTAATTGGTTACACAAGACATTAAGACACTTTTCTTTAGCCATTAGGGAACGAAAAATTGTATCTTAGTCAGCCAGTACACAATCTCCGATAGAGAAATGTTGAGAGCAGCCAATGTGAGCACACAGGGAACAATTACCATTATCTGGCTTGTTCATAAACAGAACGACAGCTTTTTGTTTTGACCTTGTCATCTCTGGGATTTGATTTTGCTAATATTAACTAATATTAAAAAGTGCCAGACAACAACTGACCTCAACCAAGAAGCTACCTAACATGAGTTAAAACACTTAGTTAGCTCGCCTATAAATGGCGCAGCAAGCTAGCTAGCTCTGTTTAAAACCAACATCAAACTTTGGGGAAGTCATGCTGCTTTGTTAAATGCAATGAGCTTTGGGACTTAGTGGTTAGAGACGCTGTCTGCCGACAGGGTATAAAATCTGGCCAGGGACAAAACAAATTAGTATTAGTTGCGGATAAACTAAAACTTCACTGGCTACAAGCTTCAGTAGCTACATACAGTAAGCCAAAAGTAAAACAGCTTGTTTATTTTGCGATGGAAGAACTGCGACCGACATGTCTAACATCATAAATCGCTTTAAGTGTTGAACTGCCTTGAAACACGTTGATCTCTCACCCAGGAAGAGCAGTTTAGAGTGAGGGCAACGAAAAATATTTCTCTCACACTACTAATCCATTTGATATAACTTTGTGAAATAACTTTACGTGAAAAACGAACAACGAAAGTATATTATGTTGATTGATAAATATATAAGTAGTATAGACATTTTTCCCACCAACAATGTTCTTATGGTTGTATACAGAAAATTAGGATGTTACACCACTACTGCGTGGCTAGTAGTCAGGGTAGCAGTCTGTACACAGTGTGTTCACCGCCAGCCAAGTTTAGCTGCTAATGCGGCCATTTTTTGCCGCACCGAGTGCAGGTTATATTTATTTTGCGATGAACGAACTGCAGCCGACACGTCTAACATCGTAAATCGCTTGGACTTCGTGTCTTGAAACGCTGCTCTCTCACTCTGGAGGAGCAGGATGGAGTGATGGTAATGAAACACTGCTCTCTACCAACTAATGCGTTTGACAGAACATTGTGAAGAAATACATTAACTACACGAAAAGCTAACAACAAGAATATATTATGTTGATTAACAAATAAGTAGGCCTAGTATACATAATTTTCCCTCCACCGATGTTCTTAAGAGTTCAGTACAGACAATTAGTCTTTTCGTTTCTGTTCCTCTTCTGTCTATTTTGAAGTTCAACTGTTTTAATAGAACAAGGGAATATAGTTATCTGAAACCAAATCATTATGAATTTCGAAAATAACTATATTTTCATTGTAGGTGCTATATAGCTATTAGCCATCTACAGTAATTAGTTTCTAATTTAAGGTGTTTAGTGTACATTTTTGATACGCAAATTTATCTCCCCTTATTTCATTTGAATTTCATTCCTCTGTCCCATGTATGCATTGTTTCATCTATCTGTAGATAAACTTCATTACTCAAAGTAGGATTTATGGCAAAATGGAAAAAACACACTACCGTTTGGCGTTACTTAGACATGTCCTTGTTTTCTTTGAAAACATACATGAAATGAGTTTGAATAAGAAATCAAGCAAAACGAATGGGAAGCAGTCACTGACAAGGTCAGGAATAATGATTTTGAATTGAAAAAACAATTGTGGCCTTGTAACATTGCTTTTGTCAAAGAATCCTCCATTTGCAGCAATTACAGCCTTACAGACTTTTGGCATTTAGGTAATCTGGAGAGATTTCACCCCATGCTTTCTAAAGCACCTCCCACAAGTTGGATTGGCTTGATGGGCACTTCTTATGTACCATACGGTCAGGCTGCTCCCACAACAGCTCATTTGGGTTGAGATCCGATGACTGTATTGTCCACTCCATTATAGACAGAATTCCAGCTGACTGCTTCTTCCCTAAATAGTTCTTGCATAGTTTGGAGCTGTGCTTTGGGTCATTGTCCTGTTGTAGGAGGAAATTTGCTCCAATCAAGCGCCATCCACAGGGTATGGCATGGGTTTGCAAAATGGAGTGATAGCCTTCCTTATTCAAGATCCCTTTTACCATGTACAAATCTCCCACTTTACAACCACCAAAGCACCCCCAGAACATCACATTGCCTCCACCATGCTTGACAGATGTGTCAAGCACTCCTCCAGCGTGTTTTCATTTGGTCTACTTCTCACAAATGTTCTTTGTAATCCGAACACCTCAAACTTAGATTTGTCTGTCCTTAACACTTTTTTCCAATCATACTCTGTCCATTGTCTTTGTTTTTTTTGCCCATCTTAATCTTTTATTTTTATTGGCCAGTCTGAGATATGGCTTTTTCATTGCAACTCTGCCTAAAAGGCCAGCATCCCTGAGTTGCCTGTTCACTGTTGACATTGAGACTGGTGTTTTGTGGGTACTATTTAAGGAAGCTGCCAGTTGAGGACCTGTGAGGTTGGTGTCCTGGGGGATCTCCCAGACCTGGATCAGTGAGCTCCTGGACAGTCTGTGGCGCTCCTTGGCAGCGTCGGATGCAGCGATACATAATGTCCCAGAGGTTCTCAATTGGATTTAAGTCTAGGGAACGTGAGGGCTAGTCAATGGCATCAATGCCTTCATTAAGGAACTACCTACAGACTCTGGCCTTATGAGGGCATTGTCCTGCACTTGGAGGAACCCAGGGCCCACTGCACCAGGGCCCACTGCACCAGTACCTAACAGAAGTCAGGGTACCATTGGCCAGCACGTGGAGGTCTGTGCGACTCTTCAAGTATATGCCTCCCCAGACCATCACTGGCCCACCGCCAAACTGGTCATGCTGGATGATGTTGCAGGCAGCATAACATTCACCACAGCGTCTCAAGACTCTTTCACATCTGTCACGTGCTCAGTGTGAACCTGCTCTCATCTGTGAAGAGAACAGTGCATCAATGGCAGACCTGCCAATTCTGGCGTTCTCTGGTGAATGGCAATCGAGCTGCACGTGCAGATACCGGTCCTGTTGGGTGGATGCCCTTCTACGGCCCTGTCCAGCTCTCCATGTGTAACGGCCGTCTCTTGGTATCTCCTCCATGCTCTTGAGACTAGTGATCAATCAGCCTTTTAAAATGATAAACTTGGATTAGCAAACACAACGATCCACTGGAACACAGGAGTGATGGTTGCTGATAATGGGCCACTGTAAGCCTATGTAGATATTCCATTGAAAGTCTGCCATTTCCAGCTACAATAGTAATTTACAACATCTATATCTAACCATATTTCGGATCAATTTGATGTTATTTTAATAGACAAAGACTTTGCTTTTCTTTCAAAAACAAGGAGATTTCTAAGTGACCCAAAACTTTTGAATGTTAGTGTACATGGATTTAATGTTAATACGCACATTAACAGTTTAAGTTTAATATACTGTATCTAAATGCAGTTAGACAGCAGAGTTTTGAGTGACCCTTATGTCATGCAGGACCTTGGTGGAGGGCAGATGGAGGCCGATTATCTTTTTCTGTAGACCATATAAAGTGTTGCAGTTTACCCCTGCAGAGGGCAGACCAAAACCAGACAGTAATGGAGGAGGTGAGGATGGAATCTAAGTGATGCATTAAGCTGAATGTGATCTGACTGTAAGATTTAGTATGTAAATGTACAGACATTTAGTATGGAAAATCTGAGGTAGTACAATAGATAACGTGTGGTTTGTGAAAGCTTTGTGCTGAAAAACCCAGGAAAGGGTATGTGTTAACTAGGCATTGTGGTGCTAGTGAATTTTCTTTCACTTTCATTTCGTTTTTGGATTTGCACAAATCTGTACTTCTTGCTTAAACATGCATTTTGAGTTTATTGTGAATAACAATGTATTTTATTAAATCCCCCATTTTGGGCTGAATGTATCATATTTTGTTTAATATATACATAATATACAAGTTGAATCATTATCATACCTCAGTTCGAGATATAATTCTAAGTTTGAAAGCAAGTGGTTTTGACATTGGACACACATCAAGAATGCCACTTTTACAACCAGTAGCCAAAAGTTCCAAAAAACATCTTTATAGTTTTGAATTCAACAGGTAATCATCTATACTGTCTGTCAGCAAATATAGCTGATAACTTTACCCCTAGGAGAAAGTGATCCCATTTATTGGCTGCCTTTACATTGACATGTTGACATTAGAAAGATTGAAAATCTCCTTCACATATGGTAACAGAATGCAGCACAAAATTTGACCCTATTCCCTACATAGAATACTACTTTTGACCAGAGTAGTGCGATGTATAGGAAACAAGATGCCTATGGGAATCCATTACCTGTCACACCATAACACTGTCTCAGTCATGCTAAACACAACAGGGATATGTGACATTTTCAGTGGCCTACAGGCTCTCCTATGGTCAGTTTATTGTGTAATTGTTATGGACAATGAGACACTGGGCCCGACCAACCACACCGTCTCCCTGCTCTGTGTTTGGCATGGCATAATGACTAATGTTTTGACTCGTGTGTGTCCTAAACACTATATTCCCCAGCGCACTCCATTTGACCGTGGTACGGTGTATAGCGAATAGGGTGCCATTTGGTATCATCCTAAAAAGAAAAAAAGCAAGGGGGGAAGAAGAGAGAAATTAAAGTGGGTGATGATGAAGATGTATGTAGTGGAGCAGAGTTAGGAAGGTTGGCAGGGCAGAGTGCTGTTTCAAAGTGACAGGCCTGGCTAACAATAGCCTTTGTGTGTGACAATGTGACGGTGGACTGCTTCAACACACGCTGCCAGGGCTAGGCCAAATTACTAAGAGGAGAAAACACACAGCAACGCCTGGTGGGCTGACATCGGCCGCCACTAAACACACAACAACACCGCAGGGGGCGGAGTAGAACTGTGCTTTCACTGTTTTCCTCAGGATAATGCAAGGTGGAGGAAGTATGGGTTCACATGGATGTGATATGTGCCAAGTCCTTATTAGTCTGTGTGTGTGTGAATGTGTGTGTGTGTGTGTGTGTAAGCTCCTATAAGGCCTTTTGCGTGGTTCCCGGAAGCAGGTTTATTTCCACTCCGGTGTAGTTCGCAACCAGCTCACCAATCGTGTCTCCCTGGTTCCCATCGCCTTGCTCTGCTGCTAATAACTGCACACAGACAGACAGTGGGTGATGGGCACTTCACCAGATGCCTTCTCTCACACCCCCAGCAGCCCCTCCCCCCCTCTGAGACCAAGGGTATTTGCATGCTGCATGTCCCGATGTCAAAACTGCACATTTGGGGAAAGGAGAGTATGGACATAACAAGACGTCATTCACATAACGCTTATCTTTGGCTCATCTGCTTCAGCTAAATATACATTTGCGGCATTTACTAACAATTGGTTTGGGTCAGCCAGATTTTTGTGTGTTTGTGAGTGTAAGCGGGTGGGTGCATGGTTGTGTGGCTGTGTGTGTGTGTGTGTGTTATGCATTAAGAGTACTAGAAAGAGTTTGATTAAATGAGGCATGCAATGATAAAATGCAGGTGTTTCCAATTAATGTGTGGATTTAACATCCCATTATGCTTAGGGTATATAGAGACCAAAATAATAGATCTCAGTAACTTTGAAAGAGGAGTGACTGTTGAAGCACATTTGGCTGGAGTTTCAGTGATATAATTCTCAAATTAAAGCTAAGTACATTTACACATGCAGAACATTTTGCTTGGTAAAAAGGAGCTGCTAGTGGTAGACAATATTTTGAATACACAATGTTTACAGACATAGAAATTGGTGGTTGGTCATATAAGATATGAGTGATTACTATATCATATACACGGATTAACAGTAAATGTTAACATGTACAGTATCAGAAATAACCTATATCTATATGCTTAAAGTTTAATACAGTTTTGCAACTATAGTTTACAGTTTGGAGGCGGCTGGATGCGGTGAATATAGTTCTATAGGTCTCTGTGGGACACATGGCCGGTTGCTTTGAGCCAAACATGCTGTTCAGAAACTGATGTTACACATTGTCCCACATGGTAGTCGAAGGCACCAAGTCTAGACCGAACTAAGCAATGACTTAAGGTAGAATCTAGAACTGAAATTATGGATTTTTTTTGTAGAGGAATCATTTTGCAGTGCTCCCATAGAGGTCCAGACACAGCCGAGATTTTAGTTGGCAGTGTATATGGTGGCGCGCGCCTAAGTGGCCAAATGGAGGGAATGGTCTAAAATTGCGCGTGGTGCATGTCAATTGCGCTTTTCAGACATCCTGACATTAATCGTGCATGAATTGTTCATTTCAAGAAAGCTCACAAAATTGAGCATGTCCGTGTGATTTTTTTGTAAATCCATTCGGCCCATTTTACTGTGCGCTACGGCTATTGGTTACGCTCCGTTGGCAATAACTACGTTACGCGTGCGCAAAATGTATGGACAGATTGGCTACACTTCGCTATACTTGACATTGTTGATTAGAATCCATACAAAAGGCAGTTGTTTACAATAGCAAAACTTTTATTAACCCTTTAAATGTATTGTAATGAACATTATTCAGCTTGAGTCTTCTCTGGACCACAGCGCGGCCGTGTTACTCGTTGCAGTGGCTACCTGTGAATAAGGGATAATACCGCCCGGCACAGCCGACCAGAAGGAAGCCATTGTCCACTATATTGCCTGGATAACACCGACGGCCAGCCACCAGTGAACTCACATCAATAATTAATGAGTAGCCTAACTTTAGCAACTCGTGATTTGAGGGACCTGTTGGTGAGTCTATTAGCCTATGGAATTCAGTGACCTGCTACGCACCAAACATCAACCCGCCGGCTACAGCCCTAGGGCTACAGTAAGGGTTCTCAAACAGAAACACTCTGAATCGAGTTCAGTCCCTTCACATGAATAGCGGCATTTAGAACGTTGAGGTGCTTACCTTGTTTCTGCACCGTAAGCAGAATTGTGCTGAGTTTTTTGGACGCGGTGCTGGAACACGCTCCCCGTCCCTCTAGCAGAGCTTGCAGTGGTCGGGTCTCCCCGGTTTGGGGCTGACAGGTCAGTCCGGAGCCACAACGCCCGGTGTAAACTCCACACGCCTGGCCCTCGGAAAGCGCGCAAGTCAGACAGCATCCGCAGCCGGGCTCCCGAACCCTCTCAGTGCAGTCTTTTGGCAGCGGTTTGCAGTGCATGAGAGCCCCTGCGTCACACGGCTCACATCGGACCACCGGTCCCACGGTCTCCGCGAAACGGGTGAATGCAGCGAGCACCGCAGTGAGACAAAGCACGCATAGACCGGGCATTCTGCCGATAAGCTGGTCACAAAGGGACAGTATGCGAGTTGTCACGTAGGCTTAAGGGGACTATCTGTGTCAAAGCGAGTCGGCTAGCCTTCTCCATCTGTATTTTCTTTTAAGCGAACTTGTCGTTTTATACAGGCGGAAAAAGAGCCAACAAGTCACACCCTCCGTATGAATAATGTAAGTGGAGAGGCCAGATCCCGATCGAACCGCGAACAACGACGACACAGCCCGGAGTATGTCAATAAACGGTTTAGATCCGGTTGTGGATTAGCCCATTAATTTACAATGTTTAAGACTTAATAATTTTATATGGACACATTTTTTTATTTTCCATTGATGAAATCACGTTTGGACAGGTAGACCTGCACCATATTCTCATTATATTTTATGTATTAAAAATAATTTTTATATCTGAATTTTAGGAGCCAAATATGACCAGTTTCAATGCCATTCATATAGCTTCAGTCCTGGGTTTATAAGTATGCTAAATTAAGATTCTCCATTGAAAGTGCTTTTAAAGTCCAGGACTACGCTTAATCTGGGCTGGAACACTAGGGCTTAGAGGTTTTCACATATGCTGCACGATATGGTCAGAATGAGTTCCATTTGGCTCAGAGTGCTGTGCCAGTGGTTTTCCTGATGGCCAATTTAACCAACAGCTCCTTTACTCCATATCCCTGGTACCTCCTAAATAGCAACCTAGTATACATTATACCCTTAACCCTGCCCAACATCCTCTGGCCAAAAAAAGGGCAATATAATAAGAATAGGGTGCTCTTTGGGACAGAAGCCTAACCCCTCCACCACAGGAATAGCCACTTCCCCATGGCTCCACAGCACAGTGCTCCATGGGAGGTGCCCCCCACACTAGAAAGACACTGCCCAAGCCTACATTCTTTTGGGCAGGTGTGTAGGTGGATTCATTCCTCAACGCGCTTAAACACAGTTATTTGTTTATATATGTGTGCATGCGTGCGTGTGTGTGTCTGTGTGTGTGTGTGTGTGTGTGTATGCGAGGGAAAGAAAATGAGAGACACAGAGAGAGAGAGAGCCTTGAGTGGCTAGGCCACAACGGTATTGTTTTACTGGGTTGTGGATCCTGCTGAGTTCTGGAACACAGAAGGTATCTCCAGTGTTCCGTGTCTATGCCGCCATCCCTCTCAGCACGTCATCACACACCAATGCACAGATACACCACAGGAAGTGGCAGACGGCGCAGCATACCTGTGTGTCTGAATCTGTACTGGGGGTCCACTCATTCACCGTTCACATACCTAGGACAGGTCTGGTGACCTGGTACACACACGCACACACACACACACACACACACTCACACCTAACATGTTTTCACATTATTAGACAGAAATGGAGGGATTGTGCCGTTTCAGCAGCACCCACAGTCCGACCCCCCCATCCCAGGTCCTGCATACCCTCCTGTTCTGCAATAACAAACGCGAGAGGGGGTACAACGCTGAAAAAATAAAGCAATCAGTATTGACCATTGTGTGATTTCCACCAGAGAAGCAGAAAAAGTGTTGAAACTGCATTATGAAAAACAAGCACAGCGTAAGGAAACACCCCCAGAATAGCAAGAAAATGTCTGCAGCTAAGATTAGTTTTCTTATTACTTGGCATATTCTTCTCGTTTTCTTTTCGTCTGTGTTTTTTTTTTCGTGCATGACATTTTCAGACAGAGGTAAACCTTATGCTCATTCTGTCTGTCTGTCTGTCTGTCTATAGTGTATAGTGCATAGCAGAGTGTGTCCATGGCAGTCTCTAATTTAGAAATGTTGCTGTTGCTGTTCGCTGGTGTGTTTAATGTTTTGTGTGACGTGATATGGTCCAGCTCATTGTCATGTAGGTGCCAAGGGTTCTTATCCTAGACACTGCATGGGTGGGTGTCCTGTTTGTTAGTGTCTGTGCAGCTGAGGATACATATACAGTCTCTAGATTAGATGCTGCCTGGTCTGGCTTCTCTTGAGATTACTAGTCTGGCACCCTATATAGTAGCACCCTACTACCTATATAGTAGCACCCTATTACCTACATAGTAGCACCCTACTCCCTATATAGTAGCACCCTACTACCTATATAGTAGCACCCTACTCCCTATATAGTAGCACCCTACTCCCTATATAGTAGCACCCTACTACCTATATAGTAGCACCCTACTACCTATATAGTAGCACCCTACTCCCTATATAGTAGCACCCTACTACCTATATAGTAGCACCCTACTCCCTATATAGTAGCACCCTACTACCTATATAGTAGCACCCTACTCCCTATATAGTGGCACCCTATTTCCTATTTACTGGCACCCTACTCCCTATATAGTGGCACCCTACTCCCTATTTAATGGCACCCTACTCCCTATATAGTGACAGCCTACTCCCTATATAGTGAAACCCTAGTCCATATATAGTGGCATCCTACTCCCTGTATAGTAAAACCCTACTCCCTATATAGTAATACCCTACTCCCTATATACTAGCACCCTACTCCCTATATACTGGCACCCTACTCCCTATATAGTAACTCCCTATATAGTGACACCCTACTCCCTATATAGTGACACCCTACTCCCTATATAGTGACACCCTACTCCCTATATAGTAACACCCTACTCCCTGTATAGTAGCACTTTACTCCCTATATAGTGACAACCTACTCCCCTATATACAGGCAACCCTACTCCCTATATAGTAACTCCCTATATACTGGCACCCAACTCCCTATATAGTAACTCCCTATATAGTGACACCCTACTCCCTATATACTGGCACCCAGCTCCCTATATAGTAACTCCCTATATAGTGAGACCCTACTCCCTATAGACAGGCAACCCTACCCCCATTATAGTAACTCCCTATATAGTGACACTCTACTTCCTATATACTGGCACCCTACTCCCTATATAGAAACTCCCTATATACTGGCACCCTACTCCCTATATAGTAACTCCCTATATAGTGACACCCTACTCCCTATTTAGTGACACCCTACTCCCTATATAGTAACACCCACCTCCCTATATAGTAACACCCTACTCCCCATATAGTGGCACCCTACTCCCTATTTACTGACACCCTACTCCCTATATAGTAACACCCTACTCCCTATATAGTGGCACCCTACTCCCTATATAGTGGCACCCAGCTCCCTATTTACTAGCACCCTACTTCCTATTTACTGACACCCTACTCCCTATTTGCTGGCTACCCTACTCCCTATGTAGTTATTCCCTATATAGTAACACCCTACTCCCTATATAGTAACACCCTACTCCCCATATAGTGGCACCCTACTCCCTATTTACTGACACCCTACTCCCTATATAGTAACACCC
>JACXGI010015654.1:0-17109 GCA_016801175.1 Esox masquinongy
AGCTCTGTGAACAGCCAGCCTCTTTAGCTATGACCTTTTGTGTCTTGCCCTCCATGTGCAAGGTGTCAATGGTCGTCTTTTGGACAGCTGTCAAGTCAGCAGTCTTCCCTATGATTGTGTTGCCTACAGAACTAGACTGAGAGACCATTTAAAGGCCTTTGCAGGTGTTTTGGGTTAATTAGCTGATTAGAGTGTGGCAACAGGTGTCTTCAATATTGAACCTTTTCACAATATTCAAATTTTCTGAGATACTGAATTTGGGGTTTTCATTGGTTGTCAGTTATAATCATCAAAATTAAAAGAAATAAACACTTGAAATATATCAGTCTTTGTGGAATGAATGTATACATTATACAAGTTTCACTTTTTGAATGGAATTACTGAAATAAATCAACTTTTTGATGATATTCTAATTTTATGACCAGCACCTGTATATTACAAGAGAATGTCAATTTGTACACATTTAAATAGATACATAATTTGTACATATACATATTTAGACTAAAATGTTTCTAGTTAATTAGCACCCCGGTCAACTCTAGCTAGGTTTGTGTGGCTTTGATATTAGTCAGGAGCTTAATCACTTGAAACATCAACACATTAGGTGATAAGTATCAGGAAATATGTATCAATGAAACCAACTGGGTTCAAAGCAGTACACATAGTTATGTTCAAAGCATTAAAGTAGGTACGTTCATAGAATTACACCTAGGTACGTTCAAAGCATTAAAGTAGGTACGTTCATAGCATTACACATAGGTACGTTCAAAGCATTATACTAGGTACGTCAGCTACCCAGCAAACCAGCCATCCAAGCCAGCTAGCTTAAACAATACAAACAATAACACTTTAGCTACAAATCTTCCTCACCCAGAGCAACCCTGGAAAATAAGGAGCTATACGTTTATGTCTTTGCTGAAGGAAAGACTTTATGAAACCAAAGTCACTGTCTGTCTGCCTGGCTTCACGGCGAACACACAGTCATCACAATGCCAATAATACATACTGTCTGTCTGCCTGGCTTCACGGCGAACACACAGTCATCGCAATGCCAATAATACACAATGTCTGTCTGCCTGGCTTCACGGCGAACACACAGTCATCACAATGCCAATAATACACACTGTCTGTCTGTCTGGCTTCACGGCGAACACACAGTCATCACAATGCCAATAATACACACTGACGGTGATCTTAAATCTGACAAAATCTTCACTTTAGAATATATATATTTTTTTATCAGTTCACTATTATTACGTGTGTAAAATAAATTATTGAACAACTTCTTTGGACATGACCACAGTGTCTTCATGGGTTGATACGGGCCTGGATTGAATGAAGAGCTTATGAGTCTGTATTGCAATGCAATTTGTAAAAAGCTGTTCATCATTATTCTTGGACCAGATGTATATCCTACATTAACCCTGACCCACAGAACCCACATGACCTAGCATTTTCTCACTCCCTAATTCTCTCTGTCTCTTTCTCTGTCTCCATCTCTTTGTCTCTCTTTTTTTTCTCTCCCTTTCTCTCATTACACACAAGTTTCAAAACAATCATTCCCTTTTGAAGGTTATATTATAAGCTTATGTACAGTGTTACAAAAATTGGCAAATAGTTACTCAGTTCCCTCATGGCATGTTCCATGAGCAGTCCTAGTTTTTGGAATGCATCCATTTCCTAGATTAATATCTGACCCTAGGTCTCCATGGTCTTAACATTATTCATTTGGCAGTGAATATAGTAGCCTAACGTTTATGAAAAGATTAGGTTTGGTATTTTTAGCAGATTTCTTCATTCTTGAACTGCTTTGACCTCAGCAAATTAGCTATTTTCCAACAGGCATTTGCCTGAACTGCAATTAAAGTAATACAACGGAGTAGGACCCGAGGATGACTCGTTAGGCGACATATGTCTCTGCATGAGAACCCATTCCAGGGATGCCCTCAGAGCACACGGGTGGACACTGGGGTAAAGGGTTATTATTTTCAAGTTAGAACCATTTCCAGAGGATTCTAGCTAGAACCATTTCTGTAGGCTTCAAAGAACCTCCTTTTTAGCCTTTATAATTCAATTCTTCATTAAGAATACCTAACATATATCACAAGGCGATTTTGTGAGTAGTTCTATCTGAAGTCAATGGTGTTAGCAAACCCCTGATAGATAGGCCTCATAAGACCCAAAAAGTGATGGGTCATTTTTATTGCAATCCAGTAAGTTAGGAGAACAGGTGGAATTGGTAATCACATGAAACCCCCATTGAAAATACCTTCCAGGGTGGGGAAAAATGGCTACTGAGATTACTAATATAATAGATTGTAAACAGGGTTGTTTAAACCTAGACTGTTTATGTTCTGGTAGCCAGCTATCACGGGTCAGACAAAAGTACTTTTTACTGTTCTAATTACATTTGTAACCCGTTTATAATAGCAATAAAGCACTTCAGAGTTGTGTGGTATGTGGCTGTAATGAGGTAAGCCACAGGGAACCAACACAGGACAGGTGTTTAAGGCCCTAGAGGGTGTTTTATTAAGGGAAGAGGCAGAGGAGGAGAGGGAAATCTCAAAAGCACACAAAATGCTCTCCTGGGGTGGCTGTATCATTTCTGGGGCTGTCTCCCTGTGGCGGATTGGAAGGAATTGGTGCAGGCAGTCGTTGCTTCAGCAGCCACTCCACCCTTCTTCTCTTGGCTTTCTTTTCTCTCCTTCCCTGACCAGCGCATTGTTGGGGCAGGGCAGCTTTGAGGGCAGCGAGGGCTTCGCACATCTTGTTTTTCAGCTCCTCCCTTGAGCTGCTCCTTAAGGAGCCCTCCCCTTAACAAGTTCCCAATGGGAGGCGTCAGCGCGGAGGCAGGGCTAGGCCTGCCACCGGGAACATTCCGGAAGCCGCCAGCTTTCTTTTCGGGGCGGCTGTGCAATGAGTTGAGCTTGTTTTGTCTTCATTTAAAATATTAGTCATTCAGCAGACACTTATCCAGAGCAAATTACAGGCAGAAAAATAAGAATGAAGATTCTCCTTAGTTTCAGCACCAGTTCTTCTGATATATCCCATGTTACTGCATTCCACAAACAGCTCATATGCACTGAAATGTCTACATCCAACAGTACATGTACTCTAAATGTGTTTGGTGTGTCCTCTAAAATGAATGTTTCCTGGGTCTAGTTGTATACAGACAACACTAGATTGTATCCTCCATGGGTCTACTTGTATACAGACAACACTAGATTGTATCCTCCGTGGGTCTATATTTACACAGACAACACTATTCTCCTGGTCCTCACTGTCTGGTTCTGTTGTTAGCTTGACATTGCCTCTTGCAGCCAGAGTGTTGCCTGTCCTGCCCCACTGGTTCTTATGTATGCCAGACCTGACATGAGTGAATTCACATGAAGGTGAACAGAAAAATATATGGGATTATATGGTATCTGTCCTGACCCAGTGAAGCCGTTCACAGAGTGAGCTGTGTCATGATGCGTCATTCAGATGGACACAGGCCTGGTGTGGTTATCAACCTTCAGGGGCTCCAGTGGACCAACGCGGCCCGTCTATGACCGATAAATCATTCCGCCCGCCCATCTGTCTGCCAGACAGACTGACACCTATTGTGCTGTGAGTCTATTCAGTAGCCAGCCAAGAGGAAGCAAGGGTGTGCACAGCAGCTTTCATAGTGGAATGGAGGGAGGGAGAAAGGTAGAGAGAGAGGAAAGAGAGAAAAAAAGAAAGACAGAGGGGAAAAAAGAGAGGCATCGTTTTGGTTCTCTGTTGTTTCCACAAACTCTCTGTCTCTCTTTCTGTCTCTCTCTGTCTTTCTCTCTCTCTCTCCGTGGGAGATTGTGTCTTTAGGGAAGCTGATGTGTCTGCCTCACAATTCACTTCCTCTGTTTCATTGAGAAGACAGTATGGCATGTTTTACAAGCAGGAGTTTGTCAGTGTTTCCAGCTGCTTTGAATACTCCATTATAACCACAGTTTTATTTATTAAAGAAAATCTTGACAGGTGTGAAGAAAACAATGTGTCAGTAAGATATTATTAGTGTCAACAGATAAATTGTTTTTGGACACAGTGGGATGGTTTTGAGCCTGGAAAATGATTTGGGCAGAGAAATTGAGGAAAGAGAGCAGTATGTTAAAAATAGCCATCATATCAAATCATATCAAAAGCTTAAAGTCACAGTTATGTGGTCCTCACACTGTTACTTGGGTAAGTATGCAGTTTGCTCCAGATGAAATCAGTTATTATATACTATATAATAATATGTAGTTAGTATATAATAAGTTAATATATTATATATATATATATATATATATATATATATATATATATATATATATATATATATATATATAATTATCAAGGATCTTATTATGTCGTACTATTCCATAATGATGTCATCATGTAAGGTGTCTAAACACATTGTATTTGTGAACTGTTTTCCGAGAGCGCAGATGCGAAGTGCAGAGTGGACATGTTTTTCTTCCGATTGAGTAAAACATTTGATGAAACACATTGAACTTCACATTTTGGTTGGGCAAATGTAAGCTAAAAATACATTTAATATGCATTCCAATGTTTTTTTTTTCATACAGAACTTACTCTCTTTTTTACATTAGAAAGGCCTGGACCCTCCTTCCAACCAATGAACAGTCAAAATGACTCAACATTGCTAAAGGCTGGTGAAAATACTATATGCTAAAAACTGTATGCTATTATAAACATTTGGTTTTATTTAGGAAGGTAAAATTCAAACAAGGTTATTTGAAATGACATTGTTACTGGCAAAGTCATGCACTGAAATCGAGCTTTCCCAATGGAATATTTTTGAAAACCTTAGGAAGTGTTCTTTATGAGGCTGTATATACATACATCCAAACATATTAACTGAATATGACTGTTGGAGGAGTACCTGAATGTGACTGGTGGAGTACCTGAATGTGACTGTAGGAGGAGTACCTGAATGTGGCTGCAGGAGGAGTACCTGAATGTGACTGTAGAAGGAGTACCTGAATGTGACTGTAGGAGGAGTACCTGAATGTGACTGTAGGAGGAGTACCTGAATGTGACTGTAGGAGGAGTACCTGAATGTGACTGTAGGAGGAGTACCTGAATGTGACTGTAGGAGGAGTACCTGAATGTGACTTGTTTAGTTGAAGGCCGAAGGGTATGACTTCAAATATGGCAGAGATATTTTTATTTCAAATTCAATTTGAGTCGGGATGACTCAGCTGGCCTTTCTAGTGTTAGGGCTAACTACAGAACGTCCACATCTTTCGGTTCCGGTTTTCTTCTTCCTTTGAAAGACAAACTTTGTGTTTGAAGTGGGAGCCAAGTGAGGCCTTGTAAAATTTAGTTTAAAAAAATGAAGGCATTTCTGTACTATTGAGTGGATCTGTCTGGAGTGTGACAAGACTCAGTCGATAGCTGGTGGGCACAGTGAGGGGCCTTTGAGCCACAGGAGAGTGGAGGCTGGGTAATGGCTGGGTAGGATACCAGCCAGATTGGGTGTCCTGATCTAACCTTGATGTGTCACTCTGACATCTGAGATACCAGCTGTTTCTACAGGTAGGTTGGTAGGTAGATAGAAAGAGATTGACAGAGATAAAGATATAGATAGTCTCTTCCATTTTGCTCTCTGTCTCTCTCATTACAATCTTGAGCTCGCTGTGTAACTTTTTCCTTCCTCTCTGTCTTTCTACCTCTCTCTACCCGCTCCCTTTGTCTATCTCTTCATCCTTTTCTCTCTTTGTCACTCATCTTCTTTCTGCTTTGGTCCCAGGTCACTCGCTTGAGTACCCTTAATCATTCTGCAACACAACATGCAGCGTTCAAATCACCTGAAACCGTCGCACAACCATATCACCAATCAGAATCCTGACCATAAACATTCCGCAGAACATAAAAGCCTGATAATGGTGACTAACACTTTAATCACCACACAGAGACATGAGATGCTGCGCCGTTAGCATGATTCCCTGCGTAGGTGCCTCACCATTACGGAGGACAACCAGAATCCTCTCAGAGGTGTATGATTAGCGGTAATTGCATATTCAGAATTATGCCCACATCCCCTGCATTCCAATAGCCTAGAATCCATGCTGGCAGTCTCTCGGCAGGCCGTCCTGGTGATTGTGAGGGAAACGGTGATGAGCAGCTATCTGCCCGGGCTTTGATATGCACTTATCTTTTAGCTGTTTCATATTATGGAAAAGCAAATTGCTTTAAAAAAAAGAATGGTGCCTTATTAATTTTGAACCAATTAAGCGGTTGATAAATAAAGCCACGGAAATTGGAAAAATAATTATACCGAAAATGGAGAAAGAATAATGAAAAATGCATGGGGAGGCTTAAATAAGGAGGACTTAATGTTAACGTTGCTGACCATTACTTTAACGATACATTACAATATTATCTTTATAGCTAACAATTAGTAATGAGAGGACATATTGATACAGTTGCACATTGTTATAATGTCTTTTTGACAATATACTGTTGTCATATTGTATCGTTTCAAAAACATAGCAATATACATTTTTCACTAGTATGCTGAAAAACACTTTGTTTTCCATCTTCCCTCTTTTTTTTATCAGAGAATCAATAGTTGTCAGCACTTCTATTTCTATCAATCATTCATTAATTCTGATCAAAAACTGTTTTTCTTATGCCTCTCTGTTGTCTCTGTAGACATATGGTGAGCAATGTTTGGAACATTGAATTGTAATAAAATCAGCAAATCAAACTGCAGTACATATAGAGTTTGGAAAATCATAATCGAAATACATATCGCCTCAGCACCGAGTATTGTGATAATATTGTATTGTGAAGGTTCCTGGCAATTCCCAGTGCTACTAATATTGACAGATGCATGCAGGGAATGTGGAACAAGGATGCCTAGCAAGGAGGTCAAAGAAATAAGCGGTTTCTGTCCAGTTATGAAAAATGTCTCTCAGTGAATGTTCATAATATTTACATGAAGAGTCAGTAGTGTGTGTTTGCCCTGAAAAGCCAAATGAAGATTCGAAGACGGCTTGGCCCCAAAGTGTCTGTTTCAGTCCAGAAGTAGGGCATTTGCTATGACACTGCCTTAATGCTATTTGAAGTGAGAGAGACAGACTGCAGATATTTTCTCAGCATTTATTCAGCCATTTTAGGTCTGGACTATTCGGACTCCATTTCAGGAGCCCTCTTCCTGCTTTTTCAGTCTTCAGTCTTTTTCAGTCTTCAGTCTTCTCAGCTCCATACTGCATTATACTGTTCTATTGTCTCTTAATTTGTTCCAATCGCCAAATGGTTTAGGGTACAGTAAAAATAAAAAATAACTATTGTTGGAAGTGTGTGTATCATAGGCAGTAGGCTGTGGCAAGTTGACTGAAGACTCAGACTCAGACTTCACCAGACTCCCTTCCTCTGTCAGCCCCACCCCTCCCCCATTTTCTCATCACTGAACATAGTAAATACTCATGCTGTTAAGCTATGAAGAATGCTGACACATTGACAGAGAGAATGGGAAATGTTCTCCACTTCCTAACCAGCAGGGGGTCCGATCACTATAGTTATATCAATGCATGTCAGATGTACCCAATCTAAATTGTATTTGTCAGTTTGAAATTATTATTTCATGCATAATCCTCGTCCTCTACATCCCTGGTTGAATAATCCTTTCTATTCAACCAAACTTAAATACCATCATTGGAATATTCTAACATATCATCATTAGGATTTACCATTCCTATTGAACTACACATGCATCATTTAGGATACATGTGCCATTCTGATTGAAGAACATAATTAGACTTAGCCTTTATGATAAACTTTCACTTTTGGCTATCCCGATCATAATGCATGATGACCTTAAACGTAGGTGGCTATTTGTATCATACTTTATGATGAACGTCAACCTTAGGCTATCCCAGTCATACTTCATGATGAACTTTGACCTTAGGCTATCGCTATGATTCTGTGCTTTCTGATGAACTACAACCGTAGGCTATCAATATCATACTGTACTTTATGATTCAAAGTAACCTTAGGCTATCGCTATAATACTGTTCTTCATGATGGACTTTAACCTAACACGATGACGCTTTACTTTCTGAATTGCCTAGTTCTGTTGTCTGAAATAACACCCCGTTCCTTCACAAGCTCTTTTGACCAGGATTTGACCATTTGGACCTTGTCCGAAATTGTACACTAAATAGGGAATAAGATGCAGTATCTATGAACATGAGATGTAACAGTACACAGGCCAGTATGAACATGGAGATATGTTTTATCATATGTACTGCCCAGTATGAACATGGAGATATATTTTATTATATATACTGCCCAGTATGAACATGGAGATATATTTTATTATATGTACTGCCCAGTATGAACATGGAGATATATTTTATCATATGTACTGCCCAGTATGAACATGGAGATATATTTTATCATATGTGCTACCCAGTATGAACATGGAGATATGTTTTTTTAAAATGGGGGAGTTGTCCCCCTTTTGCAGTGATAACAGCTGCCACTAAGTTTGCGTGGTCTACTACTTCGTGGCTGGGCTGTAGTTGCTCCTAGACATCTCCACTTCACAATTATAGCACTTACAGTTGATCAGGGCAGATCTGGTAGGGCAGAAATTTCACAAACTGACTTGTGGCAAATGTGGCATCCTATGGTGACAGCGCCATGTTTAAAGTCAATGAGCTCTTCAGTACGACTCTTTTGCACTGTCAATGTTTGTCTGTGGAGATTTCATGGCTATGTGCTGGATTTTACGCACCTGTGAGCAATGGGTGTGACTGAAACACCTGAAATCAATAATTAGTTGGGGTGTCCACATACTTTTGGCCATAAAGTGTATGTTTTATATTATGTACAGCCCAGAAGGAGTCCAAGTAGTTAAACTTTGACTTTACTGGTGTAAGTCTTCACACTACAGTATACATTTGGATTAAATCACAAGAGTTAATCAGCCATGAAATTGTGTTGAGTTTGTATTATAGCAGGAGATAGCTCATCGTCTAAAAGTAATCGTTTTCCAAGTAAAAGTACGCTACACCTATTGCTTCAGTTGATTTGACATTGGAGAAATTCTGGAGGGACTCCAGCCAGAGATTATGTGGCTGTATTCTAACCTTTATTTGAAGAGATCAGTGGGCTACGTACTACGGAAATGATCACTACTGGGAGGTTAACATTCTGGCCTCCGGAGACTTTTGCACTCTTTCTGTTTCTGATTCTATCCTTTAATAAGAAGAATGAAAAATATTAAACAGGTTCAGAATTCAGTTTTTCTTCTAAAAAGAAAGTGTAAAAAAAAGAGAGATGACCGTTACTGTATCATGCATTTCCAACAAAATCCGCCTAGCCCAGCTCATCACAGATTCCTGGATCTGGGCCCAAGCTGCTCCAGCTCGTCTCACACCTCTCTCTGTGTGTGTCAGGCCTGTGGAGGAGAGGTGGCGGGGGGGCAAGGTGTTTATCCCCAGGTGGTTCCTCCACAGATAGACAGCTGTGTTGGTGCTATCGCTCCCTGAGCCCTTTGCAGGCAGCTCTACATCTGTCCACCCGCTGGTGGGCGAGCCACTAAGATATTTCTTTTTCTGCCTCATCAGCCCTTCCCATTATCAGGATAAAGCCCCAAGCCTCCTAGCTTAACCCCTTTCCTCTAATAGTATTTAGCCTACTCTGCATGCCTAGCCTGGATCCTGGACTCAGATCCTCACCTTCTTGGATCCTGTTGTTTGCAACACTCCAAGAACAGCATCAGATTCTAGAATTCATCTTTTACCTTCTCATTTTTGGATGTAATATATTGATGCAGTCCTTTACAGTTACTACTTAGGCAAGGCAGGTTTATTTGTATAGCACATTTCATACACAGAGGCAATTCCAAGTGCTTTACTTATATTATTAGGCCAAAAAGAAAAAAAAAATATCAGGCATATTATAAATACTTCTAGCACAATAGACAAAGCATGAAAAGAAAACAGCGCATTTAAAAAAGAGGGCTCTTGGTCTAAATGTTTATTCAATGATTAATAAAAGGCAGTAGAAAACAAAGGTTTTTAGCCTAGATTTAAAAGTGGCGAACGTTGGAGCAAGCTTAAGATTTTCTGGCAGTTTGTTCCAACTCTGTAGATAATGACTAAACGCTGCCTCACCTACCTCTTTCCTTATTCTGGGAACGGTTAGCAGCCCAGACCCTGATGACCTGAGGGGTCTATAAGGTTCATACTGAGAGAGTAGGTCTGAGATGGCCCTGAACCATTTAGCAAGTTATGATTCGCAATATCTTCAAATCCATTCTATTAGATAAAGTAAGGCAGTACAGAGACCTAAGAATTAGAATAACTTGTTCAGCTTTCTTAGTATTTGTTAGAACTTTAGCCACAGCATTCTTATTGAGCAACACATTTCTGAGGACTTTTTAGAGAGTCCTAAAAAAAGGCTATTACACTAATACAACCTTCTGCCCATAAAAGCGCGTATAGGTTTTTCTAGATCTTTTCTGGACATGACTCCTCTAATTCTACCTATGTTTGAAGGTGGTAATAGGCTGATTTATTAATGTTGTGTGGCTATTGAAAGTCATATCAAAATCCATAATTACCCCAAGATTTCTAACATAGATTTTTTAACTGCATATTGATGATACCACTGGCGAAATTCAGTGACTTGCTATCTATTTTCTGTAGCCATCACACTCAGCTTTGGTTATTCGGCAGTAATGTTGTTGGTACCTAGCAAATGCTAAGTAGGTGTTCCAGGTTGTCAATGAAGTTTCGTCAAAACTTGAAAAAATGGGTATTGATAACATTGTGTACAAAACTAAGATAGGAGGTATCAGTTCAGTTGAAAATTAGATTTATATAGTGAAAATGAAAACAATGCAAATATGCTTATTCCAGGCTGGGACAGAGTTGAATAATGGTTTGTTGTGAAAAATGACTCCATGGGCCTTCAAGAACAACTCAAGGTAAGAATTATTTCACCCAAACATGAATCTAGGTAAAACTATCCCTTTAATAACTGCCGTTTTCAAGGCCTTTGGAAAATTGACTTAAAGAGCTGTCAACTATTTGCTATAGATCAATCGCGAAGCAGCTAAGAACATCTATCAAAATGGTTTGTAGGCAGAGCATCAAGGCAGCAGCTGGAGAGCTTAAGATGTTGTTCGGTTTCCATAAGCGTTGTATCATCAATTGCATTAAACTGTGTCATGCTTACCAAATTTCTTCCTTGTGAATATAGTTGTGGCACTATTTTTATTGTTTTATTATCCTTGAAAAAGGAGGCAAATTAATTGCATTTATTGGTCGAAAGGAGCTCCAGGTCCACTAGAGCTGGGGAGGTATCAAAAATAGCAGATAAACTATGTGAAATGTTTATTTCTTTTTTAATGATGTTAGAATAAAGGATTCTCTTGCGCCTCTCCTATATTTTAAGTTAAAATTTTATCTCTAGATTTCATCGTCAACCTGAAGTTTTGTTTTTCGCCAATTTCGCTCAGCCTTTCGGCACTCTCTCTTCTGGGTTTTTACAGATGTGGACATAATAGACGTATCAAAGAGAACACAGAACTCATCCGATCCGAAGGCAAGGCCAATCTCAGAAACATTTGAGACATTAAGACCTTTTCTAAGAACGGTTGTACCCTTGATTATGCGAGGGCCCTTTTTCACATGCTGAGACAGTCTTAGGTCTCCAATTACTCCAAGTTAATAACGTAATGTGATTATTTGGGGAATTTTGGGAGGATTTCACCTTCACAGGCATTAGAAGAATACAAATTGATTTATCAATATTTTGTCTGGTTTCCTAACGTCACATTTAGAGTAAAAAAATAAATAAATAAAAGAATATATATATTTATTTATTTATTTTAGCTTGTGAACTGACCACCACTGGTGCACATTAATATGGGGACACACCATCTTAACTCCTTCACATATAATGGATTGGTTGAACAGTATAGAAGAGAACCTCCTCAGTTCTTATTTCTTATCGTCAATCCCATGTATGTGAGGAACGCCTTGCTGCCATTTCTTTTAACACTTGTTATGTTGCGTTGCCATCTCTCTGACCTGGAAGATAGAGCTTTCCCTGTTTGGTGTGTAAAGATATGGGACGACGGAAATATGCCTCTTACCCCCTCTCTCCCTGTGAGCGTTCCATCCAAGCCGCTAACTGCTGCTTGATGTTCAAAGACAGGCAGCCGCATCCTGAAGCTTTTCCAGGCTCTGTCTCTGTCTGAACGGGAGTATCTCTGGAGCTGTCACTCAACGTCTGCTCTCCACTTGATAACATGCTTTTACTTGGTCCTTTTTTGGTGGTTAACTGTTTTGTATTTCTGCCTTCAACCATCATTTTTGTTATTTCAAACGTGATGGTCTTAGAATGTTTTGAGTCAGATTATACTCTAGCTGCCTGAGTTATCTGAGTCAGTTAAAACTATATTTTAGGTATAGACTCTAGTTGTCTTAACTATCTGAGTCAGTTTAGACTATAACTTTCTTAGGTCTCTGGGTGAGTTTAAACTATAACTAAGTCAGTTAGAGATGCCCGACTTATTCTGCGTGTTGTGTGTTTGGACATTGCCCCTGATTATAGTGGACTGGTCTGAAAATACCAAGAGGACACTACTTGAAACAGGCTGGAGAGTTTTGGCTTTAGGTCCAACTATTTTGTTTGCTGTTATGGCTGGCAGGAACAATGGCTCTGTCGAAGTGACTGAAGTGCAGAGCAGCACATTGAGGTCAGGAGTTTTACAGCAGGGCCTTCTTCCTCTGCCTTTATTATCTGCCTTTGCTGCGTCATCTCAGATCTTGGTCTAGAGGCCCAGACATTAAGTACTTCCTTTCAGAATGTGTGTTCAAAAGAGTGTAAAACTGTGCCCCTCATGTTGTGTTGTTGCCTGATGATGTTCTGAGAACCAACATTGTTGCTCTTTATTTAAAAAAGGTGTTCTGACAGGCAGAACTACAGCGTGCAAGATTCTTTTCATGCTCTCAATGTTTTTGATTCTCTACAAACTTTAGCCCAAAATGTTGTTAGTCTTTATTTCAGGGGGAAAAAAGTGAGGGAATAAGCAAGAAAAACAGGGAGAAACCACTCGATGAATTTTGTCTGCTTGATTTATGGCCCGCAATTTCGACCGGGAGACCCAAATTGAAATTGCTTGAATTCACCCGCACATTAAATTAAATATACAGAACAGATTGTAATTTGATCACCAAGCTGTTTCAATTTCATTAGCTGGTTCCCTAATGGACTTTCACAGCACTGTATTCCATCGAGCTCAAATCCTATTTTTAATGAACCCCTGTCGCGCTGGCCACGTGTTAAAACCACTCAGCGCCGTGTGAGGTTCACAGCCCAGTCACTTACTGTGTTTGAGCATGTGTGCACATCTCTGCTCTCACTAATGGATCAGTAGACCCACTCATTGGAAATAAAGAATGAAATCCACCTGATGACTTAACACTGAGGCCTAAACATCACATGCTTTGCATTCATGTTTAATGAACGGTTCTTCTTTTGTCGGGGACCGAGTGCTGCTGTGAATAGCGACGGAAGGATCCGGATCCTCTTGGTCCATAGAACACGGCCACATTTTCTTACATCGTCATTATCGTACGACCTCATTATCGCGTTGGTGGTGATTTCTTTGCTGTAATGATGTAGTTTGTGTGTGAGGGAGTTTTTGTGTGTGTGTCAATAGGTTGTAATGGTATAGATGGGGAATGAGGGATTAAGAGTTGGCTCAGTTCAGCCCCTCTCCACCTGGCAGCAGCACATTCAACACAGAGTGGGCTCTGTGGTGTACTGGGCTAGGGTTGTAATTATGATGGGTGCATAGTAATCACAACAGCTGTGTTCCAGCTAAACAGGAAACATATCTGAAAACGTGAAACGCTTCGGGAAAAGGGAATGAAAAAAAAGAGGGCTCGGCGAACTCAACTCAAGGTTGCCGGTGTTTCTCGGTCGCAGCCCGAACGGTGTTTAGAATGTCTCAGCTGTTAAAAGACGTTCTTATGTTCATTATGGAGATCTAGGACAAGCCCTTCCATCACTGGAGCTCAGCTACTCTAAGCCAGGGAGAGAACAAGGTGTTTGTGATGATTAAAGGGGAATAACAGCTAATGTGGAATGAAATCAATCCCCCCGACTCATTGTTGGACTGTCTGACGAAGAGTGCAGCTCTCTCACTCAGGGAGAGAGAGGCAAAGCTACAGCGAGGCTTAGCTGTCATAAAAGATTGTGAACCTGTGACTCAGACATATCACATTAAATATATGCGCCATTGTGGCGTGAGCCTTTGACTGAGAGATCTGTGCTGCATGCTTTGAAGGACAGTCAAACAAGGAGTTGGATAGATTTATGAACCTGGACACATTTTTCAGATTTTCCGTCATTCCCCTTTAAGACCTGGGAGCGTTTCCTCCTGTCCACACGGGGTTGTAGGAAAGTGATATCATCCAACTTCATCCCTGATGACACTCGGTGGGAGGATTGATAAATGTTTTCACCGGACCTCCACCATTAGTGTCAGGGAGAGTTACTGTGTGTACATAAGCATATACACGTGTGTGTGTGTGTGTGTGCGTGCGTGCTATCCAAAACAGACAAACAGGAAGCTCAGTGCACGCTGTGCAGCGCAGAACTTCTATGAATAATGAATAGGGCTGACCCTGCCGAAGCCATTCATAGGAGGATCAAAGAGAACTGTGGATCTCTGCCTCCATTTGACATTGAGCCGGAGACAGAGTCAAAGCCATTATCTTTCACAGTCCTGCTGCCTGCTCATGTTTAAATTCAATATTCAGCGGCTGTGTTTTTATTATGTCGACTAGTTGGGGTTAGAGGCTAACGTTGACTGGCACTCCTGAGCATTTAACACACTCAGCTAATGGACTTTCAGGCATTAGCCAAGCAATTAGCATGCCGCATTAAGTAAAAAGGACGTTTTGTTCTTGTCCTCAGTGTGGAGTGGAGTCTTTCCAACTTCCTTCCTGCTTCTCGTGTTAATTTTTGAGGATTATTTAGGAACAACGCCTATTTCACCTCAACCCAAAGACCTGCGAAGTGTGAATTATTATGTGTCTGAGTTTTTCTGAATTTAGGGAGTCTTGAAATGTCTAGATGATATAAATGATCTAAGTGTTACTGCAATAGTAACCTCCAAGACCTAGATAATGGAGTTGCCATGGACACAGAAAATAGTCTGCCATACGGTGATGTCATCACAGAAAATGCTTCACTCAAAGTCATCCCCAATTCCACGCTTGGTAACTGAAGACACAATCATGTCCGGGATGCTACACGTGGTCTTGTCATCTTCAGCTGTCTCTGTCAGTTAGCTTGGACAAATGTCTTGTTGTTGTGAAGGCCATGAGTATCAATCCTCTGTCTCTCCCAGTCTCCTTCTATCTTCACATCGATCCTAATGTCCTGTGCCCACTCCCTGAACAACTCCCAAATTGCACTATGTTCCCTTCAAAGTGCATTAAATTTGACCAGGTCTCATAGGGTGTCCGTCATCAGTAGCTCACTACTTGTGGAATAGGATGCTGTTTTAGACAGAGGCTCTGTGGTCCGCGATACTGTTCAGGTGGCCGATGGGCCCTGGCCACAACACTTTAGCCCTAATACCCAACATTATGGCAGATGGATGCTGTATGTAATCTAACTTTGTTCGTTGGGTTAGGTCCAGTATGACAGGGGGTCTGCTTTGTCTCCTGGCTCTCAGCTGGGAGTTCAGGTTGTAGCCCCTTCATGTCATTCAGGTCATCAAGGTATCTTCACACTAAATATCCTAAGGCCATATGACAGGGTTTGCTATGTGATACCTCTGTGGAAGATACATAGAAGACATTTTTCATTTGTGAAGCTATTGATTTAATTACTAAATGTTGACTAGACAAAAGGCCTTGGACATGCAACCTCTACTCTCGGCTAGAACAGAATAGCCATTCAATCATCTTAGGGGATGGAATCTATTGTAATAAGGGCCATCCCTTTATAGTCTCTGTCTGGAAGTATAACCTCGGTCTCCCTGGCCCAGGATGTCTGTCTACAGGAGACTGCTGGATATATTGATGCTTAAACAAAAGGACCCCATTGGGTACCGCTTCTTGTGTACATCGCCTGTCTGTCTACCTGTCTGGCCGGCCAGGACAGACACACACCATGCTTTGAGAGCTGCCTGGAGAATCCTCAGAGAGATCTGTAGAGGTAGGCCGCTGTGAGTCTCTGGGTGACCAGCCACCTGGAGCGCTGCATGGGCTTGAGGCATTGATCGGACGCTGTCAAATTGGGTCGTCGGTCTGATTACCGGTGTCAGTGAGCTGGCGTCACATGGTACCGGGTGCTTTAGCAGCGGAGCATTGCTCTTCTCATTTTGCTTCTGTCTGAGCCTAACAAGGATTGTTGTTCATTAGTTATACTAACCAGTGTCTCCATCACACACACATACATCTCACAAACACAAAAATACACTCATGCACCCCACCACAAGCTTCTCTTTGCCAGTGCCTTGGTTCCAAAACTGTCTGTAGGTCAGACATACAGGGATGTCATGGTGGGAGAGGAGATGGAGGGAACAAAATGGAAGAAGAATACATGAGAAGTGGGGAGAGGAATAGAATATCACTTTATTGTCCATCCTCTAAATCACATACACAGGGCTCTACATTCTGTCATTTCGCACATCAAAACACAATGATAACATTCAGTAAAAAAATAGAGGATATTATTATATTCATTCACATCCAACCACTTTCATAGTAAGGTAAGTATGCGCCTATAAAAGCATTAAGTTGCATTTAGTAGACCCACCACACAAGGGATAAATGAATGTTTAAATGTGTTATTTTTGCCCATTGGCATTCTGAAGGGCCGTGCAGAGGGAAGCTTCTCAAACTGGGGGGGTGTAATGGGTGGGATGGGGAGATTCTAAAATTTACTACTCAACAAGGGTTTTGCGTGGCCAAATATTTTACTTCATGGCATATTGGGTCACGTATTGGGTCGAGTCATGACGTATTGGGTCAAGTGGTGGCGTATTGGGTCGAGTCGTGGCGTATTGGGTCAAGTTGTGACGTATTGGGTCAAGTTGTG
>JACXGI010015655.1:0-17106 GCA_016801175.1 Esox masquinongy
TTTAAACCTAATATCTGTTCCAGTTTTGCACTAAATTTCAAACTAAAATGGGGCTCGCCTTTTAGAAACATTCTATTTTTAAATTCATCATACCCCGCCCATACACCATGTGGTTTTATATAAATGTTGATCTCTGCCACTAGTTTTCCTATGCCGTTGTAATAACCGGTGTTGAGTTCATATTTCCAAGTTTTGTTGTATTTCGAGTCATGTAGTTCAAATGCGTTTTCACCCCATGTAAAAGTCTTCCACGTATGCGGGTATTGGAATTCTATCAAAGATACTTCCCAATCACCTTTCAAATCTATACCTTTGGCAAATTTTGTGGTATAGCTCGAACTCGCATTGTTTGGATAGACATGTCTCGACGAGTTGTGCGTTATGTAGCGTTATGTAGAAACCACCGTCACCCATGCTGATCGCCATCAATGTAAATGACGTGATCGTGAAAACCCCAGAGTTTTATCCAGTTTCTAGGTCAACGATTTGTTCCGATGGTATCCAGCTGTTGAATTTTTCAGGCCAACCAAGCCATTGCACAAGACTCATTTTCTTCCCTTTCTGTACTTTCTCATACAGAACTGCTTCCACTATAAAAGTTTTATCCTTAGCCACGATTATTTTCAGTAGTTACTGTTCATAAAAGGTCCCAACTATCACATCACCGTCGTAATCTTTTATTCTATATACAGGAGGTACCCTCAGGATGCATTCTGTTATTGTAAAATATTCATCTGTGTACCCTTTTTCATAGCCTTTTGTAAACACTCCTCTCAACTTTGAGAGTCTCACAGTATCCCCAACCCGGAACTTGTAACTTTGATTAGCATTTCTCATTATTGTTGTACCATACAGGTTCTCGAGCACTAGTCTAACATTTTCTTTACAAACGTCATCAGGCTTCATCTTAATAGACCGATGGTAGCTATGGTTGTATCCATGAACTAAATCTTGAATAACCTCAACATATCGATGTGTTGGCAGCTGTGCGATACCTCCACATTCGTGATTTAATGGTTTTATTAAATCTCTCAACGATACTCGCTTTGACATCATTTCCTATAGCAAAATGTTTTATATTGTACTTCTTCATTAACATTTCAAAATGTGAATTAAAATACTTGTTCCCCTTGTCCGTTTGGACTTTTTGTGGTGTTCTTCCTTCTTTTAATATGTCTTCAAATGCTCGCTTTACATCTCTAGCGCTTTTATTTCTCAGCACACAAATCCATACGTATTTGCTTAATACATCTATGCATGTTAACATAAATTTCATGTTATCGTTTTCCGCACTATAAGCACTCATGTCAACCAAATCCAGCTGAAATTGTGAATTTATATCATGAACAATAACTCTATTTCTTTGAAAATGTATAGCTACAGGCCGGTGTAGCGTGTATGTATCCTGAGCGAGTAGCCAATCATCTGCCTCACCATTTTTGAGGATCTCCCCGGTTTTCTCCAAGTACGCTCTTTTCAAACCCTCTCTACCCACATAAGCACCAGGGTTTGCGGGGTCGTAGTAAATACTTTTCATAACCTGTTCAGACATCGTAGAGCATTGGGCAATAATGAGAAGTAATACATGTTTAACATCGTTTTGAGTTTTCGAAATTACACATCATCCAAGAAATTCAGAAAAGTTACACAAACATTCAGATTTCTGCTGGTTATAAAATCTGTAAACAATTTAGAAATACATTCTACATCCACAGCATCATTACTCAGCAATTTTATCACACAAACATCTGTTACATACGTAAACAAACATAACAAATGCCCAATTTTAAAGTCTATGTTAGAAGTTTATACATGAAGTTGTTTAGAGCCGTTGATTCAACACCGTTTGAGAACAATTGCCGCCAGTCATCAGGTGTGTTCCCATATGCTTGTTCAGATTGCTAAAACGTTTTATACTGACATGGTCTCAGTTATTAAAAGGCCTACAACCATCAACAATGCTCTTGATAGCTTTGTGCATCAACTGTTTAATCGCTAAACCCACATAGGATTTGTTTATATACATATAAACACGACAACTGAAGTTACCCATCCTTAGATAGCAGACTCTTTGCTTTCGTCGCACCAAGACGCCACTGCGTCGCATACTGCATCCTCATTAAATTTATCCATGCATTCATCCCTGTTCTCACTCAGTCTCTGTGTGATGTTCGGCCCCAACTTGAGGTCATGCAGAAAGTTCTCAGCGGCCACGTGAGCATCGGTAAACGGTGCATGAAACCCAGATGCGTTCAAAGCCTTGACCAACACATGATTCAGTCGCGGTGTTAAAACTGTCTCCACGATGTCATCATAATGGGTCTCAAAAAAATAATCAGGAGGATCGAGACAAGAAAGTCTTCTCTGGCTCGGGTGGTCCACTTCACAACCGATGCATGCTTTGTGGAGAATAGCCCCAACAACGTTTTCCAGAATCATGCCCGTTGTTGCTTTGATGATCTTTAAAACTTTTGGTGCAAGGTGTTTGTCCATTTTGTGATAACTCTTGTTAGCATTTGAAAGGTATGACAGATTAAGAGGACCTAGCTGGTCACCAATCCGGTCAATCCAATGGTAGTTTCTTGTTGGGTATGCCAGTGGAATCGAGCTGTCGGGGTCAGGGGTTACGTAGAAGGCCTCAGCGTTGTCATCCCAGGCGTCACACAGCCAGTCCTCAGCCTTGGGTTCTTCAATATCCACTTGGTTGTAATCTTGAGACATGTTTTGTAAATTCTTCCGACTGCTTGATAGTCCCAGGCGGTCTGTCTGTTTTTATGCTGTGTTGAGGATTGTGTTAGCTTAAGGCGGGGCTTCAGGGTCTTACGTCAGTCGAACAGTCCGCAGTCGCAGTCGCAGTCACAATCTAACCCGCTGACATTTTCCAGAAATAGTTCCAATCTAACAGAGTCATACTGCTTCATTCCCTCGACAACTTTAAACAGTACATCTACCGTATTATGGGTGCCCTGTTTTGGCCCCAAATAAATCACTTTTCGAAAGGTGTTCCATAAACAGGCGTTAAAAACCACTTGATCAGTCACACCAGCCTTAAACTCTTGGCCTTCGGGTAATTCATAAAATGCATCCTCCGGTATCTCTGGGTTGAAAATGTATCCACCGATCCGACCGTTGTCCAACTTCCATTCCTGTGCCAACATATCCTGGTGCAGATGATGGATTCGTGTTAAGCTCTGCATCGGTTTCTTCGGTGCTGCCATGTTGATTGCGTCTCTGCTGACCATTTGTAATCTGTTGCCGACTCGCTGAGCAGCGGTTAAGTTGTTAGCTTTCAACGGTGTTTCACCCAAAACCTCGATCGCCGCACAATCCGCCATGTTTTGTATTGTGTTGGTAAGTTTACTCAGACAATACTGAATGACCATCACAGGGGTCTGTGTGGTTTAAATACACAGACCACACCAATCAACCCATAAAACATGAAAGGTTAACACCCACCGGTTGTATGACATCTGTTGCACCAATTGTCGGAACATAAAATACCGGGGGGTTATAGCATTGCTGGACCCTGGCACCCTTTTGTTGAACACCAAACATCTTGCCGCTGACACAACACTTATTTATTGCCTGGGAATTAACATTCCGGAACCCTAAGACCCATTTGTTAAACATCAAACATAACCCACCTGTTATAACACTCGTCCGGGGTGCTTATCAGTCGGTGTAAAACATCAAACATGGACACATCAATGCAATCATAAATCACAAAGTCACCGAACATGCATACGTCATTCCGGAAATCCCGCCCAGCAAACCGGATGTCCCGCCCACCTGTCACATCAATCTGGAAGCCCCGCCCACTAGAGTCATAAATCACCATTCTGACACAATATACCCTACATAAACCACTGAAGACCACTGCCTTGCTAAAGAAGCTGAGGGTAAAGGTGATGGACTGGCCAAGCATGTCTCCAGACCTAAACCCTATTGAGCATCTGTGGGGCATCCTCAAACGGAAGGTGGAGGAGCGCAAGGTATCTAACATCCACCAACTCCATGATGTTGTTATGGAGGAGTGGAAGAGGACTCCAGTGGCAACCTGTGAAGCTCTGGTAAAATCCATGCCCAAGAGGGTTAAGGCAGTGCTGGAAAATAATGGTGGCCACACAAAATATTGACACTTTGGGCCCAATTTGGACATTTTCACTTAGGGTGTACTCACTTTTGTTGCCAGCGGTTTAGACATTAATGGCTGTGTGTTATTTTGAGGGGACAGCAAATTTACACTGTTTTACAAGCTGTACACTCACTACTTCACATTGTAGCAAAGTGTAATTTCTTCAGTGTTGTCACATGAAAAGATATAAATCAAATATTTACAAAAATGTGAGTGGTACTCACTTCTGTGAGATACTGTATATATATATATCTATGTATGCTGTACACAACTGGAATAAACTACCAGAAGATCTTAGACGTGCCCCAAACGTATCCATTTTTAAATCCAGGTTAAAAACACTACTCTTTTCACGTGCCTACGACTGAGCACTTAAACTTAACCACACTGTTTAGCCTTATAGCTTCCTATGTTTTTATCCCATTTTTAATCTTTTTTTAAAATCTTTATATGTTTTCTTATTGTATTTTTATGATGTTTTCATTTGTTTTGATGTTTTCATTTGAAGTATTTGTTTTTGTTATTGTATTTTTAGATATTTTTTATTTTATTTTTCTTTGTAAAGCACATTGAATTGCTTCGATGTATGAATTGTGCTATATAAATAAACTTGCTTGCTTGCTATATATATGCCTTTTTTGGCTTATGTAAAGCACTTTGAGTTGCCTTGCGTATGAAAATGTGCTATAAAAATAAATTTGACTTGACTCGGGAATATCATTTACATCCACCAGTTAGATTTTTTTTTTTTTTGTAACTTTATTATAACTTTAAAAATGTTTGCTCAGCAGGCCTACATAATAGCATAGGTACTTGTGACATGCATTACAAGTGATAGTGTAACCACCAAATAAAAAAAACAATTAATACGTTAAAGAATAACATGACGACACATATCTGTTTTTGAATTTAAACACAATTCACTAGAAAATGAGAGCCAAGAATCAGATTATTTTATAAACCCTGATACCACTGAAAGCTCCATGTGGTGAATCTGAGGATACTGGAGGTGAGTTTACTGACTGACAGGCTATTGTTTTAGCCTGTCGTTTTTTGGGAGGATGAGATGAAACTGCCAAAACTCCAGAATGTGATGCTGTATTTTAGAATAATAAAACTAGATTAGTACAAGCAAAAAATATTAGTCCGTCATCGTAACAGGGTGTTTGTACGTTCACAGATCTAATTTCACGCTTACGTTTCATGTTTTACGTCTGACCTTTTTTACGATCATACCAGTTTACGAATGTATTTTCTTACGATCCCAACAATACGTACGCTTAACCTTTTGGCAGATATCTAACTCCATACCAATGGGGGCCAGAGACGATAACAGACCATGAAAGGTAAAATGGCAAACATGATTTGATAAGGCTGACCTTGACAAAACTATACCTAAGGTCTCAGAGGGCGAGGACTTCCCCGATTGACAGTGAAACCACTAAAACCATTGTTGTATTCTATGACTGCTTTTCTCACGCAAACAAATCCCTCAGCCAGTGCATGAAGACCAATCAGATGTATTTTGTTGCTCATCTAATTAGGCAAAAGATAAGTGGCTGTTGTAATTTATTGCAGAAGGTTTATAACCAGAGGCGTCGCTAGGATCACAATACATTCGGGGCTTAGCCCACCCCCCCGCTCCGTCCGGGACAGAAAGTACAGGGTTTTGAATGTACACGCGGAAAATGTCGATGTACACGCTAGCGTCCTACACGTCTACATTGTCATAATGCAGAACCGGGGCTATTTATAAAAGAACCTGGGCTATAGCCCAGGACGCCCAGGCCTAACGACGCCACTGTTTATAACATTTGATGCTGCTGAATATGCCTAGGAATAAAATGTCCTGTAAAAATATAAAATATTGCAATAAAAACTAAAATCAAGACCATCAAACTCACCTTTTTTCTAACTCTTTTTTCTTGAGAATGAATGTTGCTGTATTGGAAGCCTTTAATTAGAAGCTGTTATTTTCAGGCCCTTCATTAAAAATGATGCTCAGATAAGGTCACGTTGTTTTCTCAGAAGATGACCTCTGGGTACAGAAGGTTTTATATGGTGCATAGAAGGCATTCCACTAGCAGAACTGGTTTAACTGTTGCCATTGTCAAATGCCAGTCATTGCATTGCTGTGCCACATGCTCCAGATATGGGGGCAGGAAATTCTCCAGTCGCTCTGAAAACATCCTTGGAATTGAAAACAATTATTTAGGTTTCACTATTAGATTCATTTACTTCCTGGGCCATAAATGTCTAATTATGCCTTATTTTACCCACATATTGCAAAATGCAGCCATTTAATTCATTTCAGTTTGAGCAAGATGGTAAGCTATCTTAATTATGCAGCTGTAATGTAAAGTTTAGTCTGAGCGGCTCCAACGCTGATTGGCTGCATGCTGTGCTGTGTGACACTGCATATCAAAGCTACGACAGAACAAAAATATTTATTCTGTTCTAACTGCGTCGGACCCATTTCATAATAGAAATGAAGAACCTCAGTAGGTTGTTTGGCCAATATACCATAGCTGTCCACGTCCAAACATTTCATTGTGTCTGAGAACTGCTCTACAGGCCTTATTACTTGAGTAGAGTGTATGTCACCAAGCCATTTGAAATTACGTTGTGAACATGATTCAAGCCTGTTCTATAAATGGACTGTCTGCATGTACTTATCAGGCACATTTAAATACCTGAGCAACTGTTGAAAGTAACACATCACTGACATAAATGATCATACTGATCACACATTAACTTTCCAGATGCTCTGATGTCCTTTCAGGTACTTTTAATGGGCATTAGAATAATCCTTTGCATGTACCATTCATGAGCATATTACACTGATATGTATCTATAATACTCAATGCTTCTACTATACTGTTCATTCCCCCCCATCCAACCCTTTCAAAGATTTATGCTAGTTTACATTTTTATGTATATTACTACCATATTTGCCCTATCTATAATATTCAATACTACAACCAATATTGCTGCTAGTTTACAGTACTCTTTTTAAACTGCTGCTATGTACAGTGTTATGTATATTATTGCTTTATCGTCTTGCTAAATTTTTGCTTTGTGTACATTTTTCTTCTTAAATTCTCACTACGTAGTGGTATGCTATGCCACCATTCATAAGCTTATTACATTCATATGTATCTATAATATTCAATAATTCTACCAATTGCTGCTAGTTTACACTGTTATGTATATTCCTGCCATACTTACCATATCTAAATGTTCAATAATACTACCCAGATTGCTGCAAGTTTAAAGTACTCTTTTTTAAACTGCTAGTGTACAGTGTTGTGTGTACTGTTGCTTTATTCTATTATTTAATTCTGTCCGGCTATATTTTTGCTGATATACTCTTCTTCTTAACTCTCACTACGTAGTTGTCGGGTGTCATGTCATAAGAATTTAATTGTGCAGGATGACGCTGTGTTTGATAAATAAACCTTGAAACCTGTATTTTATGACTGTTGTTCAATCATGTTCTGTGCATACACCTGTCTCAGGCACAGACTGGGGAGTTTCACAGGGGGAAAAAAAGCATTATACTAACAGTTCCTTTTGCGGCAGGATTATTTATCTGCTGTGTGAGACAGGCTCAAATTAAGACACGGCATCTGTACATTCAGTCAAACAAGCACATATGCTAGAGTAATGGACCGTATTCCTTTTATCAGTCACCTTTAGGTACAACTAGAAATATACACACATGTTGTGTAGTGAAAAACCATGTCTTGTCAACCAAAATCAAAAGTGAATAGCTAAGGTCGTCTTGGTTCAGAGTAGGTGATGAGTGGACAGAACAATGCCATCTTTCTTGCAAAAATCCTGAAGTATCACTTTAATAAGGGAGCAAAACATAACACTATCCTCATGGATATCCTCATGGATAGTGTTATGTTTTGTAATGCGGTCCTATCATTGCTTTCACCTCTGACTACATACATGTACATCTTATCATCATTTTTAGTTGACTATCTACACTGTTTCTAATCCTTCTACACACTTCATTACAATCCTGGTCAAATCATTGGTGCCAAATTGCCTCGGTCCCAAAGACACAACACTGACAGTTTTGTATTCTTGTTAGCTCTAGGATTTAAACCAGCTGAAGGCTTCTTGAATTCACAGAGTATTTGGGGAAATTCTTCAGATTCTTTTACAGAACCGTTTTTTTTCAAAACTAGGTAATGTGTTTGACGATGTCTAATGCCAATAGAGCATTCATATTTTACATTACTTTAGCCCCTAACGACTATTCAGTCAGAATCACAATTTCTTCATGGAACAGAATGAGTGTTGTCTGGGTTCTACTCCTCACACCAACAGTCAATAAGCCTTCATTGAAAATGTATGTAGGGTGACATTTTAAACCAGTGACTAATACCTGAGCAAATATTTCATTGTTTCCTGGTGACTGTCTCAGTGGTGTTTATTTACTGTTATTTCCTGGGTGTATCTACTGACTGGTTGTTTGAAAGGGCCCTCTTTCAGAGCACTTGTTGGGTTGCCTAATGTGCCTATTGAAACTAAACAATCACAAACAATATTCCTCCTTTTTCCTTGTAAGTCACATGACTTCTCAGATTCAAGAAAAAAAAAATTGATATCTGATGAAGGAAACTAGATTGTCACATTCTGTAAGGAGGGTCAGACGCCAGGAGTGGCTTTCTGGTACTTTATTGAAGTGGATAAGCAAGTGTAACGAGATGCCTCGGCAAAACACAAAGACAATGGGCAACAGTAAACTTAGATAATAAAGAAAGACCCAATATGGGCCATAATTCAGGACCTATCTAGTTACACGACTTGGTGTGAAAACAAAATGAAGACAGATCCGACGAGAAGAATGGTGCAGAAAACAATAACCCACAACTCCCTTCCTAACTAACAGACATTAAAAAGATGCACTAATCACACTTAAAACAAGACAGGTGCTCACACGATTAGCACAGGGGGTAAAGGATGGGCGGTGTCTTCGGAAGGTCGGTGATGCCGACCGCCAGAGCCCAGGTGCACCACCAGGGGGAGCCACAGGAGAGTGAGTTGTGACAGGACTTCTCCCGCCGTAGGCAAGTTCAGCATTGGAGGGTGGAAACACGTTTTTCATTTCTACCTGCCAGTAAATTGCACTTCCCAGGTTCCCCGGTTCAAAATGTATCTATAATTGAAAGAGGACAACCTGTAGTGTTTTGACCTTCCAGGACTGGAGTTGCATTGTATTGCTAGTCACATCCATTTAATACATTTTGCCTTCAAGTCCTGAGCTGAAATGTGTTCTCTATCTTTTCATGTGATCTCACTGTGATCACGCAGTGTGAAGGATTTACAAGGATCATAGTTGAAGAATTGAAGAAAAGGGTTTCACCTTGTCACCACCAAGTCTCCAAAACTACAATTAGATGCCACCTCCATGCCAAAAATATATTAGTAATAGTTGCCAACAGAAAGACACTGCTGTGACCAAAACACAAATGTAAGTGCATTGAGTTTGCTAAATGTAATTGAAACTATGAACCTGGAACAAGGTTCTACAGCCTGATGAGCCTTAAAATGTATGCCTTTGAATAAAATAATTAATTAGACAATTTAATTTAGTCATGATTTATTTTAATGGTAAGCTCAAGCTGATAAACAAGTGACACTTGTAGTATATAGTAGTATTGTATACTGTATAGTAAGCTAGTATGCCAATATTGGGACCAATTGGGACATACTACCTCATCATAAAATTGCATCTCAACATTAGATTTTGTCTAATGTATTAACATCACGCCTAGTTTGAATATGTTGCTAGACACCATTCAGCATTGTGTTAAACTGGCTAACGTTCCATATTTAGTTTACCTCCACCACAAATAGCATCTACGAAATGTATGGCTTTTGCCACCGGCCGTTTTAACAGCTTATTAGCCAGTAATAGGCTTACTAGTATCTACTTACTACTTAGAATAGTCATAAGAATTGAGCATTGCTAGCAAGACTGAAGATGAACTTTACACTGTCAAAGCTAGCTTTTGATATAGTGTACATTAACCCAAAATGCATGCACGGATGCGTACTTCGAAAATCCACCAGAAATAGTCGCAATATAACCGTAAAACAGTTTTATTTTAGGCTTCCCATAACATAAATACTGAAGGTTGAAGCCAGCGCAGTTTTTGTCAATCCGGAACAAATCCTAATGCATAATTTGTTTTGACTGTGTCGAGATTCAAACGCGGGACCTATTGTTTGCCAGTCTGTGTCTCTAAAAATGTACAGTACATCTAAAATAGATCCTGAGATTGATAATTGATTTTTTTTTTCTGGTGCTTGGTCAGTCCATGCATCCAATTTTTGATTCTAAATTATTAAGGACATAACTGTCTCCCATAGAAACACCTAAAGATGAAGGGAAACTATGGAAACAACTCAAACCTGACAATGTACAGACAAGGAAAGACCTAGAGCAACTCCAAACAAAAGATCATAAAGACCCACTTGAGGACAGGATATCTTAACAAATGAACAAAATGACCTGAGTCTATACTTTACAAGTGTTACATTTAATATATTAGATGTAATAATAATAAGGCTTTAAAAACATTTCCTTGATATTGATATGATATTTAGTGAATGCCAATAGTAACAAGCAGACAATTAAAGAGGGAAATATGATAAAACACATTTGAAAAAGACAGGAAAAGTGTTTTAAAAGCTTATAAAAAAATGTAGTTACATTAGGATGTTGGCCTTGACTAAAAAAAATTCTAATCTTTTTTGTATCTAATAGATAAATAGATAGAAACATGTTGGTTGCTTTGTACAAGGTACATGATGCAAATGAATAAAGTAATTTATTATTATTAATAAGTATTATTTGGCCTATTTGGTTATGTGGGAATACAGTTACATAAACTATACATAGAATTGGCTTATCTTAATCAAATTATATAGAATACTAAGAATATTCCTATTCAAAAACATTCCTAAATGACATCACAAAAGATACATGTTAAGGTCATTGATCTCAAGGTCATACATATTTAGGTTGTCTCTCTCAGAGCTGGGATGAGTCCATTGGTTAAACCAGTGCCACCTCAGCCAGGTTATTTGCTAGACAGCAGAGGTACCACTAGAAGTGACACAGGTTCTTAGCTAGCCACCAGCTGGGACATGAGCAGTGCCAAGGTGACAGGTAAGGCTGCCAGACAGAAGACAGTGTGTCGATTAGCACTGTTTGTTGAGGCTGAAAAAGTCAAAGAAACAGACAGGCTTTAGTAAATGGCGAGCTTCGCAGAACGCAATGCCCAGCTGGAAAAGTTTTTTTCCAACTGCAATGTTACTCTATCAAGTCAAACTTATAATTCGACTATAAACCTCCACACTGTTCGCCGAAGTATCAGACTGTCAAAGCAATATGCATTGCAAAGAGCATTCACCCATTGACAGGTCGTCACCAACACATCAAAACAGAATGTTGTTGTTTGGACGATGTACATCGCCCTCCGTAACGGTGCACGTCCATTGTTCCGGCGCGCTCGCCACCTCGGACGGATACAATTCTATTTCTATGGATAGCGTCAAGGCGTCGTTGACGATTGCGCAAAGCATCTTGGGAAGCCATTTGAGCTGTTTAGGCGCGTTCAGAAATTGGGCCACGGTCAATATTATGCAAAGGAATCTGGCTAACGCGAGTTTATCCAATGGATGTAGAATCTTTCATAAACATGAGACAGTTTTCCTCCATGGTCGTATTGCGACAGCATGTGAAACGTTCTGCTACCAACTAAAGGAAAAGCAAATTATAGCGGGGGACAAGCGTAATAATGCTTGGAGGTTGGTGGCAGAGATTGTTAGTGTCTCAGGTGAGTTTTATAAGTTAGCAGTGTTTTAAAAAAATTGCTGTTTATTTAGCATTTGAGTTTTTGTTTTATATGGCAGCACTACAGAAACATGTTGCCTGCTAGCATAGTGCTCATGATAATGTGTGTTTTTATTTTGCCCATGAGCGAGAAAAATAATTTTGGTTGGTTTCATGTGCCAACTAAAAAAAGTTCACGAAGAGATGTCAACAAAGCCCTCCCCCGCCGAAAAAGTTGCGGAAATGCCCGTAATGCGTTAAGCATTTTCGCGTGCCTTCACTTGTTACGCTGTTCGCTCGACGCTTGTGGGCGTGTTTGTATGTTCCGAAAAAGTTTTTGGTTTTCTGTTCAACGAAGGAAGCTACATTAACAAGCTTATGTAGTTGGCAGTATTATGATGTCAATCCACTTTTTTGAGCACAGGTAAAGATAAGGGATAATTAGTTTAATGAAAATAAACAGATTAACAATAATTCAAATTGTTCTATAGAAGAAAGTAGCTACAGAGTACTAGTACAGTAGCTAGTGTAGTGTTTGTGCATTAGATGACAACGTATTATATTAACTAGCAATTAATAATACCAAATGAAAGGCTTGTTGCACTGCTGCTTCACCATAGTAGGATTGCGCCGGCAACTCCTTTCCTGTTGGGTTCACCCTATTCTCTAGTCCCGAGCAACCCACGGGGAACTAGTACTACCATAGGCTTGTACAGGAGCTCCGCCTTGACGATGTTTGTTTCCAGGGTTATTTTCAACTACCAAGGCTGAGTTTGACTAAGTACTGACTAGAGTGGGACCCTGGATTGTGAGGCAGGACACCCTGTTTCGTCGGGCAATCGGTCCAGCCAAACATCTCGCCATTTGTTCTGGAAATCCGGACATCGCAATTATTAATTTTTCCTCCATGTTGTTTGTAGAATCGTGAGATATTAGGCTATGGTAGGAACTTTTCACAGTGGTACCGCGGAAAGGAGGAACAGACTGTTGAAGTGTATGCTTGTTATGTTTAGATAACAAAAGACCATCTGTTTATCTGTACACAGGAAGTCACGTTCATTCAAAGCGAGACAGTAAATAGCCAATGGGCTTACAGTACTGGGATGTGTATTGCAGGTTGAGATGTCTATAAAGCTGAGGTACGACCGGAAGTTCTTTGAGATTGAGTGAGATGAGCTTGAGTTTGTAACATCATGAACAATAGACTTTCAAATGCTGCAACAAATAATTGAATTACTCTCTCCCTTGACGACCGGGTACGCGATCATTATTTCAAATACAATACTAAACGGCTGATTTCTAACAAGACACACCTTTTCTGATTGGCTATCGCCCAACACCGGCTAGTGAAATTTGTCTCAAATTTGCATCTTATATTGGGGAGCTCTATTTTCCTGTGCCTCTCACGCCAGCTTCGCGCTGCCAGGTGTCCCACACTGCCTCGCGCACATGGTCACATGACTCCATTGACAATTCATTGGAGGCAAAATTTTGGTAGCCGAATTTTGTCTATAAAACACATAGTAAGTATTACGGTGGATGTCCACTAGGCCTTGTGACTTGGCGACATTTTTGGGACGGTAATGTAAAAATTGCTATTTTCGCTGTACACTCAAGGCATATGAAACAACATTAAAAGATAAATATGAAACAGATGCGACACATTAGGTCACTGCACTAATCCACCATTATCTGGCTAACCCACTGGTACAACTATTATTGGTGAATACTTACAGACAATGGTGCTGTTTGGTAAAATGTCCAGTGTGATGAAACTGGAAGCTGCCAGGGCCTCGGCTATGCTGGGAACCGAAGACGTGTTGGTGAAGACCAGAATCACGTTGGTTACTACAGATCCGCTCCTAAAAACAAAGAGATGGCAACTTTTAGAAATGTTTATTTAAAAGGGATGTTCCTCAATTTGCTCCCACCTCGTGGACATTTACAGTAACAACACGTTTAATCCAAACACACCTACTTTCATATTTTGTCAAACAGCTTGCAGGAAGTGTTTTTTTCATACACCCAAAATAATTAGTGAGTGAAAGTGAAACACTACCATTCCACTATTTCTGTAGATATTAGGGACACTTTCTTATGTTACTGTGCAAATCAATGCAAAAATCCTACATAATTACCTGTTGTTTAACCAGGCAAGTCAATTGAGAACTATTTCTTATTTTCGATGAGGACTTTGGTTTTAATTGCAAGAAAATAGTGTATATATAATGTATAACGTTTAGCAATAAGGCTCTACCCAGGAGAATGACAGACAATTATAATATGATGGACGTAATAATAATTACCTTCATTAAGTAAAATTAAAAGGTTCATGCCAGCCAGAGTTCATGAATGCGGGGTTCCGAGATGGTGCAGCAGTGTAACATACTTCTCTGTATTGCTAAAGCACTCCACCACACTGAAGGTGCAAGCCTTGACTCTGTCTGTGGCTTACATGTGGCTGGGAACTACATGAGGCAATGCATATTGGCCAAGCTCCGCCCAGTCTGGAGGGTGGCATCGGCAGCAGGGATTTTCTTGACTCATTGCACGCTCGAGACAGTACTAAGCTCTGTCGAGTCGGCGTGACTTTACATATTCAGAATTTAATGACTTTGGTACCTAATGTACCAAAGCAGTGACATGGGGATGCCTATGCTAAAGACCTACCTAAATCTTCTAGTGTCCTTAGCTCATTGGTAGTTCCTTCCACCAGACAAGGATGTAGGTACAATTGGATATTGTAAAATTGGGGAGGTAATAAAAGGAAATTGACCATAAAAACATGAAATAACAAAGAAATATAAAGTAATTTGTACACTTACCTGAATGACTTGATGAGGGAACGAAGGAACGATGCAAATCTTTTCGAATAAACCTTGTTCACCTGCATTGAAAGGTAACATACAATTACAAAAGATTACCAAAATTTAACAATTCCGGTCATGCAAAATGTTAAGTATAATGTTAACAGTACCAACAGTTAACCAGTTTATTCCAAAATGACTAGAATAAATGGATTTGACCCAAACCCTGATATAATGCTGATCTCATTACTAACCTCTGAAACCACTTTTGTAGCCAGAGTCTTGAACCCTTGAGATTTCTGGTCAGCGAGATCTGAGGTAAAGTTCTGGTTTAGACTGAACTGAAGACTCAGAGATCCTTCACTGGTAGATGGAGGGTCACTTGGTGCAGGAGCGGTGGTGGTGGTGACCGCTGCTGTTAAAGTGGCATTTGGAGCAGCAGTTGAACTAGCATTTGGAGCAGCAGTTGAACTAGCATTTGGAGCAGCAGTTGAATTGGCATTTGGAGCAGCAGTTGAATTGGCATTTGGAGCAGCAGTTGAATTGGCATTTGGAGCAGCAGTTGAATTGGCATTTGGAGCAGCAGTTGAACTGGCATTTGGAGCAGCAGTTGTGTTGTCAGGTGCTGTTGATGGAAAGGTTAATAAATTATATGACAAGATTGCTACATTTTGTATATTTCAGTTTGTAGCAGTGTAACATGTGAAGAGGCTGATATGTGTTGGTGTGTTATTCCATTTGTAGATAGTGGCAGGGACGGACCAGGACTAGACATCATCTCTGGCATTTTTCTAACACACCAGCCCATTGCCAGCTGGCCAAATACTATCTAACCTAGAATTATTGTCTGGTTTTTGGAGAAACTGTTGTATAAGACCTAGTTATGATAGCTTAGTTATAACAGCTTATTCTGAATCAGACAGAAATACATAATTCATTCTTTGAAATTTGAGACAGGCACGTTAAACAATATTGCTTTTTTCTTTTGAAAATGTGCCATGTGGTTCAGTAACTGATGAATGTCAAATTGCTTTAAAAAATATCTTTACTCAAATGTTGACTTAGCTCGTAAAGAATTGTGATTCTATAAAACTCTAAACAAGGGGGGACTGGGACCAACATAATTTCAGGCTTTTCTTACACACCGGCCATTGTTCTTCCTCTTGAGTTCACATTTTGCATTAAAAGAACAATTTAGACATTCCCACAGGGCAAAACAAAAATGACCAGCTTGTAATGCCAGATCGCCAGTCCACCCTAGATGGTCAATACTTACCAACATTGATGCTGCCTGGTACAATAGTCAGGTTGGTGGTACTGTTGCTAAAAGCTGCCAGTGCCACGTCTGTGCTGGGAACCGATGTTTGGTTTTCAAACACCAGAGTCATGTCAGTCACTACAGATCCACTCCTAGACAGGGGAAAAGAAAATGGAAAACCTTCAGAAATCCTTATCATCAATGAATTTTACTTTAAAATGTGAAGTAGACAATACACAACCATATAAACAGAAATGGAACATTGCTATAATTAAGTTACTTTTGAACAATCATTTAATACACTATATGGCCAAACTATGTGGACACCCAACCATCAGACCTATGAGTTTGTTGGACATCCCATTCCAAAACCATGGGCACTCATCTGGGAAGGCTTTCCATAAGATTTTGGAGTATCTCTGTGGGAATTTGTCCCCATTCAGCCAAAAGAGCATTTGTGAGGTCAGGCACTGATGTTGGATAAGAAGGCCTGGCTTGCAATCGCTGTTCCAATTTATCCCAAAGTTGTTCAGTGAGGTTGAGGTCAGGGCTCTGTGCAGGCCACTCAAGTTTCTCCACACAAACCTTGTCGAACCTTGTCGTTATGGACTCCGATTTGTGCACAGGGGCACAGTCATTTTGGAACTGGAAAGGGCCTTCCCCAAATTGTTGCCACAAAGTTGGAAGCACCCAACTGTTATCTGTTAACTTTGTATCCTGTAGCATTAAGATGACCCTTCACTGGAACTAAGGGGCCTAGCCCAAACCCTGAAACACAGCCCCAGACCATTATCCCTCCTCCACAACACTTTACAGGAGGCACTATGCATTCCGGTAGGTAGCGTTTTCCTGGCATCCGCCACACCCAGATTTGTCCATTAGACTGCCAGTTAGTGAAAAGCATGATTCATGACTCCAGAGAACACGTTTCAACTTCTCCAGAGTCCAGTGGCGGCTCACTTTGAACCACTCCAGCCAACGCATGACATTGCACTTGTTGATGTGAGGCTTGCATACAGCTGCACGGCCATGGAAACCCATTATGCGA
>JACXGI010015656.1:0-17104 GCA_016801175.1 Esox masquinongy
CAGCTTTTTGACACTGGGCCCTACATTGCGACCCAAAATCCTTTGGTAATCCTCAGATTTCATGATGCCTTGCACACAGTCAAGGCACCCAGTGCCAGAGGCAGCAAAACAACCCCAAAACATCTTTGAACCTCCACCATATTTGACTGTAGGTACTGTGTTCTTTTCTTTGTAGGCCTCATTCCGTTTTCGGTAAACATTAGAATGATGTGCTTTACCAAAAAGCTCTATCTTGGTCTCATCTGTCCACAGGACGTTTTCCCAGAAGGATTTTGGCTTACTCAAGTACATTTTGGCAAACTGTAGTCTTGCTTTTTTATGTCTCTGTGTCAGCAGTGGGATCCTCCTGGGTTTCCTGCCATAGCGTTTCATTTCATTCAAATGTCGAAGGATAGTTCGTGCTGACACTGATGCACCCTGAGCCTTCAGGACAGCTTGAATTTCTTTGGAACTTGTTTGTGGCTGCTTATCCACCATCCGGACTATCCTGCGTTGCAACCTTTCCTCAATTTTTCTCTTCCGTCCACGTCCAGGGAGATTTGCTACAGTGCCATGGGTTGCAAACTTCTTGATAATGCTGCGCACTGTGGACAAAGGAACATCTAGATCTCTGAAGATGGACTTGTAACCTTGAGATTGTTGATATTTTTCCACATATTTTTTGGTTCTCAAGTCCTCAGACAGTTGTCTTCTCCTCTTTCTGTTGTCCATGCTTAGTGTGGTACACACAATGCACAGACTAAGTCAACTTCTCTCCTTTTTATCTGCTTTCAGGTATGATTTTTATATTGCCCACACCTGTTACTTGCCCCAGGTGAGTTTAAAGGAGCATCACATGCTTGAAACAATCTTATTTGTCCAGAATTTTGAAAGGGTGCCAATAATTTTGTCCAGCCCATTTTTGGGGTTTTGTGTGCAATTATGTCCAATTTGCTTTTTTTCCTTCTTTTTTTGTTTTGTTCCAATACATACAAGGGGAAAAACATGTGTATAGCAAAACATGTGTTAATGCAATACTTTTCTGAGAGAAATACTTGATTTTCTGGAAAAATTTCAGGGGTGCCAACACTTTTGGCCATGACTGTAGTTACGTTTAAAGTGGAAATGGTTGCTTGCAGGTTCCCACATAGCAATACAAGAATAGAAAGTTCTCAAAAGGACACTGGCGGCCAAAAGTTTGGAATAATGTACAGATTTTGAGGAGTAACAATAGGAAATAAATTGTCAATGTGAATAAAACCTTTACGCAATACTAACCTCACAGCAATGCACCAATAGAAAGGTTAAAAACAAATAGCAAAACATTTTAAGTAATGGACAACAAAATAACTACACCCTACTAAAGATACTAAAAACTATATAAAGTAGAGTGTCTGGTAGCAGCAACTGAGACTTGAGTGTGTGTGTGTAAATCAGTCCAGTTCAAATGTCCTTCGCTGGTCAGCTAATTTGATCAGGAAACTAAAAATCCAGTATCCACACCAGACATCATTTGCTCAATTGCCAGGTAAACCACAGTTTCTCTTCTCTTTAAATGTTCTGAGCAATCAGGTGTCCAGGGTAGGGTTGTGGTGGTTGTGGACGAGTGGAACGGTTTTCGTTTTGGCAAAGCCTTTTCTCCCCGTAAGAGCGGTTGGCTCTCCTTCATTCGTCAGCTGATTTGATCAGGTACTCAAACTCAGCAAAGCGCCAGCTCGGAGAGGAAACCAAAAATCCACCTGGGTTAGTCTCCATATCAGACATCATGTCCTCAGTTGCCCTAGCAAACTGAAACTTCTCTTCAGCCAAGAATTCTTTCAGCCAACTAGCCAAAGCCTGTGAAAGTACAGTAGACAATAAATTGACAATGTCAGAACAGTACAATGTCAAACTGTAAAAATCTAGAGTGGTCCAAACATTACAGCAAGTCATAATCTTCACATTTAAGGAAGCTAAAGGTGTTAGGATAAATTCAAATACATATTAAAATTATGAAGGTAAAACAGCGACATAAGTTTTTTTATTTGTAAAACATGTTGCACACTTGTAAAAAAAGATCTCCAAACTAGTAATTACTTTTGTAGTTATATAAAAAATGTTCATACTTATAACCAACTTGATATTTGGAATCATGCTACTCATTAATGACACTTGCCAACGTAAAACACGGACGCTCAGAGTTTTGTCACTAAAATTTTGCTAGAACTGTGACTAAATTATTTTTATTTGTAAATCACAGTCTGCGGTAGTACATTTCACAGCGTTTGCAAGCGGATATACCCATGAGGACTCTGATTGGAAGGCCATAGCTTTTTCTGACCAATGAACTGAATGCATCGTGAAAGTAATACGTTTTCACCTTTTAACCAATCTGAGTAGATTCTGGAACACGCAGCGCCAGCGTTTCAACCGGTTTCAACTCGTAGTGATGCAGAGGAAGAAAAACATGGCTAAGTATGGTCGGCTTCTCGTACTTAAATTTTTGATGGAAAAACAGATGATTTTTCCACCTAGCTAGATCAATGCACAAACAAAGTTTTACTGGCTAGTTAAATTACTAAAATGTAAATCTAGCAACTAGCAAGAAATTTACAGGGCTACTTAACGTTTTGCCTTTGCATGGATATGTATTTACCACGAGAATAATAGAAATTCACTTTGCACGATTCATATTTTGTATTAGACTAGTTTGGGCGTATACATACCTGTTGAATATGGTTCACATCATAACATGTAGTTTTTCTTAATTACTTAATGTGTTTGCATTTGTTCAACACATTTGTTTTATCTGCTATGGCTGTCATCACTGTTTGGCAAAAGGTTTTTTTTTACTTTATAGGAATTTCTGCTCCAAAGAACAGAGTACAGTTTCAGCATGAAAAATCATATGCAAAATGTTAATTCCTAGCTAATCAATATTTTTCCATTGTAGTAATTTAGCATGTTATTATTCCTATAACGTTTATATTTTTTTGAATCACAACAGTTTTTCGTACTTTTCAAATGCATTGTCACGTTGAACGAACTGGATAAAAGGTTTGGTATAATATCAACAACTGAGGTACGAGCGGGTAGGAGAAGCCGACCATGCTAAAACCCGTTTTTCTTCCTCTGCAATACATCACTATGAGTTAAAACACTTGTGTTCCAGAATCTACTCAGATTGGTTAAAACATGAAAACGTGACAGACTAACCATGCACTCAGTTCATTGATCAGAAAAAGCTATGCCGTGCCGATCAGAGTCCTCATGGGTATATCCGCTTGTAAACACTGTGAAACGTACTACCACAGATTGTGATTGAAAAATAAAAATCATTTTGTCACAGTTCTAGCTAAATTTTAGTGACAAAACTCTGAGGGTCCGTATTTTACGTTGGCAAGTGTTATTAATGGCAAGCATGATTCCAAATATCAAGTTAGTTACACTGTGCACATTTTTATACAACTACAAAAGTAATTCCAAGTTTGCCAATCTTTTGTACAAGTGTGCAAAACCTTTTTCCAACTACAAAAGTAATTACAAGTTTGCAAGTCTTTTTTACAAGTGTGCAAAATTTTTTTTACAAATAAAAAACTTATGTCGCTGTTTTACCTTCATATAAAAACGGATATGCACCCATTTTAGATGTGGCCATATTTTATTTATTTTGTAAGAGAAATGAGTCATCACTTCCAATCAAACGTTCTCAAAACGTGTTTTTTGTATCTACACATTTATAAACAAACCTGCTACTTGCAATGCCGTGTACGCTGTTTGATGTCCCTCTTTGCTGCTTTGTCCAGGTTGTCCAACAAACAGTGTTTCTCCCTTTGTGTTCAGTATCGGCTTGCAGCTGCATCTGAGAAGTCAAGTATGGTGTTTTATCAATTATAATATGCTTTATAATCCTTAATTCAATGTTAGAGTTTGCAGTCAGGCTATTTCTTACCTTCAAAGTCAGTCCTGCTCCATTCTTCATCAATACATTTTAGACTAATCTGATTTACCATTAATACCAACACACCAGTGTTGTGTGGACTGTTCTATCTGAGATATGAAAGACAAAACATAACTTTTTCAGTACAGTATTGGAGCCATCTATCGCAGATGATGTACATATTCAACCAATGCAGTAAAGCATTAAATGTGAAAATCTTTTTTTGCCATTCTCCTTCGACGCTTAACAAATATGTCTATAGATAAATGGAAATTAACAAGTTATTAACCTAGTTAAACTCAATAACAAGGTGTTAACCAATTTATATAACTAGGTACAGTGTTTATTGTATAGTGTTATTAACGCCAAATTATTCCTCCCCCAAAGACCACAATCCAGACAACCTAAGACTAATCTTGTTTAATACATTTGCATGATAAATGTTCTATTTCACGCAGCCTCCAAACACTTATTGATTTATTTCTTTTGACTATTTTAACATTTTTTTTTAAAGTAATATAAGCTCACATTCACCTTTCATGCGGCCCATACTTTTCATCCACGCAGCAGTATTGTGTAGGTCCCCAACCGCACGCTATGAAAATGGGTTAAAACTTGGTAATTAGCAAATGATAAAAATTCGATTAAATTACAAACCGCACAAATCTAACATAGGCAATGTAGTTAAACGTTCAACTTACAGATAATATATTTCGTCTTGCTTGATGAAGACCAGGACGGTTTAAGTGGTGTTCGGATTAACTGGTGACATTTCCAGATGCGACGTAGGCGTGGCATGAGAAGCCTTGGGCAGGAATGATCGTGTAGGTGACTGTATCGATTCCTGTTCAAAACGCTGCAAACGTAAATAAATCGTTCAAATGTTCATTTTGTCATTCTTATTTGTGTCATGATCGCGTTTAATTTGTTTGTATTTAGACTACGTATAGCCTATACGGGAAACAGTTTGAGATGTTTGTTGACGCTGCAGCTCAAACATAGAGTAGATGCGGTTGTTAGTTGTGGTAGAGTGCAGTGCGCATAAATTAACTTGTGATACAACATCTGCATCTACCATCGGTCATGTTTCATATTCATATCCTTTCATCATTTACACCTACCAAAATCAAATCCTCAACATAGGCAACACAACAGGTGTGGTGTAACAAACACAAACTGAGTTTACACATGTTAACACGGTGCACAAATTCAAGTTCAATATGCAATGCAAGCTCTAAGTCATCTTACAGTTGTAAGGAGTAACACATTACTGTGACTGAAGGAAAGAACAACTATTTGCTGCACGTCATCCCTTCTCTTTCTCCCAAATTTCCTGACTCTCTACAGCTGTTCCTAGGAATGTCTCTGATTTGAATGATTCTGAATTGTTTGGTTCAAGTGACATAATTAGTGTCAACTTAGAACTGTAACCAATTAAAGACAATTAGGCCAATAAATAATAATGCCTCAAACTTGTTGGGATGGATTTAGTGGGTAAACTTACACTAACACGTTGGTAATCAGTACATATGTGTCATGGTTGATTATTTCACCAAATGGGCAGAAGCCTACCCACTCAAGAGCAAAACAGCAGTTGAGGTGACAAATTGTATTCTTGATTTCTTTTACAAATTTGGTGCACCAACTCGATTGCTCACAGACCAGGGCTCAAAGTTTTGGAACAAGGTACAGTAACGATGCATTATATGTCCCCATTGTGAAAGTAGGTCTAGTGCTGTGCTGACTGGTTTCATGTTTGTCCAACTACTCATGGTAAAGGTCAACTATGGTTTGTGTCAGAGGCTGGGCATCAAAAGAAGCCTCTGCTCGTCTTACCATCCACAGACTAATGGCCTTGTGGAGAAATTGAATGGCACAATACAGAGGTATGTCTTGTGTTTAATACTTGACTGAATTCCTGCTGTCATAGTATGACATGTTGCTTTGCTGTTCCAAACATAGCAGCTTTAATATACATATGAGCCCAACTCCTCTTCTACCTTCTCATGCCTGTAGTTGAATTCTGCCTTTTTCAGGTCCCTGAACAAAGTGGTGGCTGACCACCCAAAAGATTGGGACCAGTTCTTGCAGTCCACAATGTTTGCCCTTCGGAAAAGAAGCAGCTGACGACAAAGTACAGCCCATACTTGTTAATGCTGGGAGGGAGGCGAGGTACCCCTCAGAGGTGGCAAAAGAGTATGAAGTAAGATTGCGCAATGTTCCCATTTTTATACATGCATGCATACATACATATATACATACATATTCTCTACTTCCTAACTGTGATTTGCGGCAGGTCACAGAAGACAAAGTGAACAGCCTGATACAGATGGAGGAGACCTCAAAAAGCCTCCATAGGTGGGACTCTGTATATGAATAAGTAAAGGCCAAAGTAAAGAAAAGCCAGGACAGGGTCCGAAAAAGAAAACGAGAGAGGCCAGGAGGACGATTTTCAAGTAGGGGATTTAGTTCTCCGTAAGAATGTTAGACAGGAGGAAAGGAAAGGGGGCAAGATGGAGTCAGATATGCTGGGGCCCTTTAAAATCATTCAACTGCAGGGGAAACAAGCTGACCTTATGGCAGTCAGGGGGAGAAAACAAATCAACATCAACATGGACCATTTAATACATTATGTCCAGCCAGAGGAGAGGATCCCTGCCAAATTGAAGAAATCGTTGGATCCTCTGTCTGGGTCATCACAACATACACACAAACATGCACTTTACCAACAGCTGGAGGAACAGCCACATGCCAAAAGGCCCCAGGAGCTCCAAAGGATGCAGACATTTGTGAGTAAACTTCCACAAAGTACACCCTAAAGTATGGATTTCACAAGTAACTGTGAGTCATTGATATTCAGAGACATATGGGCAGGAGGCCGTAGGGAGACCCTGTGGTCAAAGGCTGGGCCATATAAAGTTTATTCAGAGAATTTGATGGACCTGGCCCCAGGAAAAGAGTTGGAGTCAGAGGTACTTTCTTACTTTTGTCAAGGCATTATTGACTGATTTCTCTATTTGGATAGTAAGATTAACAGTGGATCTCCGGTCACTCTTGTACTCATAGATCGTGAATGCGTATCTATCCATTGTGGTGCGCAAAACCGGTGTACCCTGTGGACCAGGAGGGTGTGGCAAAATTAAGGCTGGACATAGCAATGTCCATGTTAAATGACACAGGTATGCAGTACTCTACCAGGATTACTTAAATGTTGTCTGTTAGACTATATTAATGCCTGTATCATATTTTACAGATTACCTCTCCCAGCTGTGTCGGGCTCGTGGGGAGGACAGCTCAGGGGCTGACACTGACGACTGGGTTAGAAGCTTAATTCAGCTGCAAACTTACGCTTGGCTGGAAGACTGGGATTCACCTTGGATAGGTTACCTTAATGTCACTGGGTGAACTCTCAGAATCCAACAGTTTATTTCTAGTTTTCCCTTTCGGATTGAGTGCACCACCTGTGGTATGTGGTACCACACAGTGTGTGTTGGCCATCCCTCCACGAAGGGGGACTATTTCTGTAGGGGCTGTACACTTTAAAATAAAGTCATTGATTTTATAACTCATTGTTGTTGTCTTTCCTTCAGTCACAGTAATGTGTCACTCCTTATAACTGTAAGATGACTTAGAGGTTGCATTGCATATTGAATTTGAATTTGTGCACCTTGTTAACATGTGTAAACTCAGTTTGTGTTTATTACACCGCACCTGTTGTGTTTCCTATGTTGAGGATTTGATTTTGGTAGGTGTAAATGATGAAAGGATATGAATATGAAACATGACCGATGGTAGATGCAGATGTCGTATCACAAGTTAATTTGTAGGCAATGCACTCTACCACAACTAACAACCGTATCCACTCTGCGTTCGAGCTGCGGCGTCAACAAACATCTGGAACCGTTTCCCGTATAGGCTACACGTAGTCTAAGTACAAACAAATTAAACGCGATCATGACACAAATAAGAATGACAAAATGAACATTTGAACGATTAATTTATGTTTGCAGCGTTTTGAACAGGCATCGATACAGTCACCTACCCGATCATTCCTGCCCAAGGATTCTCATGCCACGCCTACGTCACATCTGGAAATGTCACCAGTTAATCCGAACACCACTTAAACCGTAACACCGGGCCTGAAATAGTCAATAGTCTGGTTAATTTGCTAGGTATGTATGTGTATAAATATATCTATATAATGTCTTACTAGGGTTAGTTATCTAGCTACAATGCGCTTAATATTGCGTACTGTATGTAACAAAGGTACCCAGAAAGCTAGCTAGCTGTATCACAAAACAACTCGTTACCGAAGGTACTGCTAGCTAATACTGTAAACTCTTAGTCAACTCTTACCTTGATTTGTAGTAACAAAATTACTTGGATTGCCTTGAACTGTTGTTGCGTTTTCAGTAGCCAATTTCATGGCTTGGCGAGTTGAATACAAATTTCTGGAATGCATTCTCGACGCTTTACTGAAATGTTAGACTTTGAATTCAACCACCAGTAAAACACTTTTACAATTGCGAAGTAAAACGTTTTCGTGAGTTTAAAAAAGAAGCGGGGTTGTAGTGAACTCCAATCCTCTTAATTTTGGTCATTGAAAATCGTCACACCCTCACTCCTGGTTTTCTTCATCAGATTGGGTTATTTAGTTTCCCATCACTATGCCCTCCTACTTCCATTAATTTGATTGGCCATCGAAACATATAGTCTGTGCCGAGAACGTCCAGTTTTGAGCCATTGTGATATTCCATGAAGAAAACGTTCTGTTCGGAAAACAGTGTGTCATCTTCGCTCTTTTATTTATTTAACGTCTTAAACGTAATTTGCTCTAACGGACTATTTTCGTGCACCTCCTGGTATTATCTCTCATGTGTTGGACTGATGGAGAGATGGGGGGGGTATGATATGTCAGATGATTATTAATTATAAGAGCTGAGCTCAGAGCTCCCAAGTCAATCAAATTGGTACAAATGAAGAGTTATATGAAACAAGTTGTGTTTTTCTGGTTTGGAAAGCTATAATTGGCTTTCGTTATGGCCCATAGTTTCCATTCACAGTATTTGTCCAATTTGGTTTTTGAAAATTGTTAGTTTAAGGTAAAGTTTAATATTGTAATTGTTGAGTAAAATACATCTTACCATTTTGATTTGGCTTAGCAAAGTAAGAATTCATTTGTTGGGATGAATAGTATCTATAAGAATGTGACTGTTCTGTTTTCTTTTTGACCCCTGTGTAACAGTCCCTGAGTCTCCAGCGTTTTCAAGGCTCCCCTTGCCTGCCTCCCCAGAATATTGAACGCAACTGTCGCTAATGAGCTCATCAAGCAAGACTACTTAGTTGTACCCTAACCAAGTTTTAGTGTAAAGTCCTGTATTTCAGTTGTGATGTCTTATAATTTGATTATATATATCTCTGTATTGTTTGTTTCATTGAACTATTACGTAAAGTCACTTGTGTGTTTGCATCCTCAGCTTTGGAGTGCTGCCTATTTTGTCACAGAAGACTTTACCGTAGAACATGGATGCAGCTGAGGAGTTTGATGTCCTGAAGGCCGTTAGGTGAGAAAGACAACTACTGCGTCAGGACCAAATTAATCAACTCACAAGTGCTATTGGTGAACTACTCCAAAGATTGGCCGTTTCACCTACACCACCGGGTGAATTGCTCACCTCAACGGTACCGACAGTGAGAACAGTCACAACTTTACAGAGAGCTGAGGGAGAACAGCTTACGCCTATTGCTCCTAGAGAGAGTCGAGTAGCCCTGCCAGAAAAGTACAATGGATCACCAGAGGTGTGTAGAGGCTTTCTCATACAGTGTTCCCTGTACCTGTCTCAAGAACCATCTTTGTACCCTACGGAGACTGCAAAAGTTGCCTTCATTATATCTCTGCTGACCGATAAGGTGCTGGAGTGGGCAATGGTAGTGTGGGAACAACAAGGGGAGGAAACGAGGAACTACGCCTATTTGACCTGTTCCGCACAATTTTTCAACCCAAGGAGGGGCAGGAGGCTGGAGACCGTCTCTTGAATCTGACGCAAGGAGATAAAACGGCTGCTGAGTATGCTTTATCCTTTTGTACTGTGGCTGCCAGTAGTGGATGGAACGAGGGGTCACTCTCCACTGTGTTTCAGCGGGGATTACGGAAGGATCTCAAGACGGAACTAGCCTGCTGAGATGACTCCCTGACCCTTGACTGACTGATCGCTCTCTCCATTCAGTTAGACAATCTGCTCAGGGAGAGGAGGTCCACATTCCCGTCCGTCACCGGCCATGTTTTCAGCATCTGAGCCCATGGAGATTGGAAAGACTCATCACCCCAGAGGAGCGGCAAAAACGACTTAAGGGGGGACTATTCCTCTATTGTGGAGGGGCAGGTCATTACAAGACCCACTGTAAATTTCATCTGATGGCGTTGGAGGGACCTACTGGACCCCATGTAAGTGACGTTTTGGATATTCTACCTTTGGAATCATTTACATTTCCGGTTGAACTTAAGTGGGGAAATAACTCCCATTCGATTTTAGCTATGATAGACTCTGGGGCAGCGGGAACTTTTATTAATGTACACCTAGTCCGTACTCTCAACATCCCTGTCACAGCCTGTGTTCCCCCTCTGCTTGTGAGTGCAGTAGATGGTCAACCCCTAGGCTCTGGGCACATAAAGGAGAGAACTAGTTTGTTAACTCTTACAATTGATGAGACATGCTGAGCTCGTCATTTTTGTAATTAAATCTCCGGCCCACAAACTCATTTTAGGGTTACCTTGGTTACGCAAACATAACCCTCACATTTCCTGGTCCAATCAGTTGATTTCATGGTCACCTACATGTGCTAGTGAATGTTTGCAAGTCCAATGTGGTTCCACGACATTTGAAAGCCCAGTAACAGCTGTGCTCTCCTCTGTACGCACCCCAGAACAGTGACCTTGCAGAGATCTTCAACAAATCTAAGGCAACCGAATTGCCTCCACATAGGCCTTGGGACTATGCTATAAACCTGTTGGCAGGGGCAACACCACCGCATTCCCATGTGTATCCACTCTCACTGCAAGAAACTGCGGCCATGAATGTATACATTGAGGAGGCTTCACGGCAGGGGTTCATTAGACCCTCCACGTCACCCGCCTCAGCTGGGTTTTTCTTTGTTTGGAAGAAGGATGGGGGACTACGTCTTTTTATTGACTACAGAGGTTTGAATGAACTCGCTGTGAAGTTGTGCAACCCATTGCCGTTGGGGCCTGCTGCCCTCGAACAACTACGTAGTAGTGTTGCACGGTATTCTGGTATTCTGTCTATTTAAAGCTCATTTTATTTATGCTTACATTTCTATACACATTGTAAAAAGTTCCAATTGAAAATAAGACTAAACCACTGTCGAATTACTCCATTTCAATTAAATCATTAGTGTCGTTTCAGTATCGAGTACCATGATACTACACTTGGTATCAGTATCGAAGTCCAAATTTTGGTATTGTGACAACACTACTACGTAGTGCCCGGTACTACACTATATTTGATATACATAGTGCGTACAATCTGGTATGTATTCAAGGGGCGATGAATGAATGATGGCTTTCTCCACCACGTCTGGGCATTACAAATACCTGGTTATGCCTTACAGGTTAGCCAATGCTGACATGCTCCATCGGTTCGTAGTGGATATAGATGATTCACTCTACAACCTTGGAGGAACACATCGGTCACGTGAGGTCTGTATTGTCTAGGTTATAGTCTCACAGACTGTTAATGCTGAAAAATGTGTTTCATCAGAGTTCAGTCTCATTCCTAGGATACGTGCTGAGCCCAAAGGGAGTGCGGATGGAGGACCGTAAAGTGCAAGTGGTCCTTGGTTGGCCTACACCCAGGACAGTCAAGGAGTTGCAGAGGTTCCTTGGTTTCGTCAATTTCTATAGGAGGTTCATCAGGAACTTTAGCACTATCGCTGCTCCATTGACGACCCTCCTGAAGGGGTCCCCTCGCCGCCTCCCATGGTCAGATCGGGCTGAGGGTGCCTTCCATGGGCTAAAACAACCGGACCCGGCATTGTCATTTGTGGTGGAGGGGGACGTGTCAGAGGTGGGGGTAGGGGCCACCCTGTCCCAACGGTAAGGTAACCTGGTGAAACTACATCCATGTGCCTTCTTCTCCCATAAGAACGCACATGGATGTTTTCTTCTCTCATAAGAAGGCACAGATTTTTGACAACTTCCAAATTCCACCAGAGATTGCAAAGATGTCCCGGGAGATGCCAACTATACTGCCGACAGGAAGTGTATGTAGGCGGCGTCGAGACCGTAAACAAAGATGAGGGAAGCGGGGTGGCCTCTGCACTACGCTAATGCTAACCCCCATCAGCCTTCACTACCTAGCCTCTTCCTCGCTAACATACTGTCTCTGGCAAACAAAATGGACGAAATACAACTAAGAATCACCTCACAAAAAAGGATTATGGATTGCAGCGTCATGATTTTCTCAGAAACGTGGCTACACAACAACATACCCAGCAACGTAATCGAGCCTGAGGGACACACTGTCTTCTGATCTGACCAAACAGCGGTGGATTCCTGTAGGATGGTCTGTGCATTTATGTAAACAAAGCATGTACAGACACTAACATAACCAGGAGTCACTGCTGAACCAATCTGGAGTACCAGATGATTAAGTGCAGGCCTTTTTACTTGCCTCTGGAGTTTACATTTATTGTTGTTACTGCAACCTACATACCACCGGATGCTAATGCTAAACTAGCAATGGAAGAGCTGCAGGCTGCTATTACCAAGCAACAAACTGCCCAGCCGGATGGTGCCTTTATTGTAGCAGGCAATTTCAGTCACTCAAATCTGAAATCTGTTTTTCACAAATTCCATCAAAATGTCTTCTGCCCCACCAGAGGAGACAATACTTTGAACCAGGTGTACACAAACATTCCAGAGGCCTACAAAGCCATTCCCCTCCCCCACATGGGTCAGTCTGACCTCACATTGTTCCTACTCCCCAAGTATTTACCCCTCATTAAACGGGTGAATCCATCAGTAAGGTCAGTCAAAGTGTGGCCAAAGGGAGCAGACTCACTACTACAACACCACTTTCAACACACAGACTGGAGATTGTTTGCCACTCAAGCCACCCTTGACTCCCATATGGACATTGAAACATATGCTTCCTCTGTTCTGGATTACATCAACACCTGCACGACATCACCACCCATAAACTAATAAAGACCTTCCACAACCAGAAGTCCGACAACTACTAAAGGCACGAGACGCTGCGTTCAGATCCTGCGACGCGGAGGCCTACAGCTCATCCTGGGTCAACCTGACTTTTTAGCCAACTTGGCATCAAGTTGGCTAAAAATGACCACAAACTCCGGATCAGGAGCACTTCAACAACAACTCTGTTCCTCGAAACATGGAGCAGGGCATCCAAGCCATCACAGACTACCGGCCAAATAACCACCCTCACAGCCAGCGACGTCTCCATCACCGATGAGTTAAACACATTCTATGCTCGCTTCGACAGGGACAACAAAGAACCAGCCATTGAAGCTGAACTCGCCCCGGACGCCCTCCCCCCCAGCCTATCCCCTGCAGATGTGTTGTCTGCACTGAGCAGGGTGAATGCACACAAGGCCGCTGGTCCTGATGGCATCCTCGGGCGTGTGCTCAACGCATGTGCTAGTGAGCTGGCCGAGGTCTTCACTGACATTTTCATCCTGTCACTAGCCCAGGCGGTGATCCCCACGTGCCTCAAGACCGCAACCATTGTGCCAGTGCCGAAGCAGTTGTCTGCGTCTAGCCTGAATGACTTTCAACCTGTCGCACTCGCCCCCACGATAATGAAGTGCTTCGAAATACTAGTTCTGGCCCACCTCAAGTCCTGCCTCCCCCCAGCACTGGATCCCTACCAGTTTGCCTACCGGTCAAACAGGTCTACAGAGGACGCCATCTCCACAGCTTTATTCTCTGCCCTGACCCACCTGGACAAAACCAACCAATGTGAGAATGCTATTCATAGACTTTAGCTCAGCATTCAACAAGGTCATCCCCTCTAGGCTGGTCAATAAACTCCATGAACTAGGGATCAGCCCTTCTCTCTGTAACTGGACTTTGGACTTCCTGACCAACAGACCCCAGTCTATCAGGATAGACAACTTCACCTCCTCCACCCTGATACTGAACACTGGTGTTCCACAAGGCTGCGTGCTAAGGTCCAACCTGTACTCCCTCTTCACCCACGACTGCATTCCTGTACACAGCTCCAACATCATTGTCATGTTCCCAGATGACACCACAGTGGTAGGCCTGTTCAGTGACAATGACGAGGCAGCCTACAGGGAGGAGGTCAAGTGCCTGGCGGCATGGTGTGCTGATAACAACCTGGCTCTCAATGCAAAGAAAACCAAGGAGCTCATTGTGGATTACAGGAAATCTAAAGGTTGCAGTTACGCCCCAGTTCTCATCGATGGCGCTGAGGTGGAGTGTGTGTCCAGCTTCAAATTCCTGTGAGTCCACATCTCTGAGGACCTTTCCTGGTCCCTCAACACCTCAGCCCTGGTCAAAAAGGTGCTGCAGTGCCTGTACTTCCCGAGGAGGCTGAAGAAGGCCCGTCTGTCTTCCAAGATCCTTGTGAACTTGTACTGCTGCACAATTGAGAGCATTCTGACCAACTGCACCACAGTGTGTTTTGGTGGATGCTCCGTAGCCGACCGGAAGGCCCTGCAACGTGTGATGAAAACCGCCCAGCATATCACGGGCATGCCCAGCTCCCAGCCATTGAAGACCTCCAGTGCAAGCGGTGTCTGCGTAGGGTGTGCGGCATTACCAGGGACCCTTCACAACCATGCCACAAACTGTTTGCCCTCCTCCTATCAGGCAGGCGGTACAGGTCTCTCCGTTCTCACACAAGCAGGCTCAGGAACAGTTTCTTTCCATCTGCTGTAACCCTGCTGAACTCTGTGACTTTCCATCACTAACTATGCCCACCCTCTGCACTGCTGGACAAGTCTTATAAGATTTTCAGTTCATGTGTCATTGCAGCTATTCCTATATTTCATTTGCACATGCCAACCTGCACCTTAAACTTGCACCTTAACCCTGCCCTCACTGCACATTTAGAACTGCCACTGCCACTACTTGCATTTTCAATTGTTACATAAATGTCTACCTCGGGAACCTCATTGCTGCTATCCCTGCAATTCAGTTGCACATGCTACACTACTCCTTCAATTTGCCTCGATTGCAAATTCAGAATGTCATTGAGAATTGCCACAACTATTTATCTCACTTGTACATACATTATACTTAATACCTGTACATTTTCTGTGAACATTTGTGAACCCTCGTCAAGCCAGGTGGGCTCTATTATTTACTCGTTTTCATTCCACCATTACCTACCGTCCTGGGTCAAAGACCACTAAAGCTGATGCTCTATCACAAATTTATGATGCGAGTCCCTCTATTCAACCAGTGCCAATCATTCCTCCTGCCTGCTTGGTCGCCCCCATCCGCTGGGTCCTCGACAGGGAGATCGAGGAAGTGAAATGGCAGCATCCTGAACCAGCTGGGTGTCCAACGGGTAAGACCTATGTCTCCAGGTCAGTACGCACAAGGCTTATTACATGGGCACACTCAACGCCGGCTACGGGCCATCCGGGCATCACCCGTACTCAACAAAACGTCTTCCCGTTTTTTTTGGCCATCACTCCATAGGGAGGTGCAAGAGTTTGTCTTATCATGTACTGTGTGTGCGCAGGCTAAAGTACCCCGCCACCTACCCGCAGGCACCCTGGAACCTCTACCAGTGCCACAACATCCCTAGTTCTACATTTCAGTGGACTTCGTCTCACCGACCTCCCTGTGTCGGAGGGCAACACTGCTGTTTAAGTAATAGTGGACCGGTTTTAGAAATCCTGCCGCCTTGTGCCACTGCCTGGAATCCCCACAGCCCTACAGACAGCAGAGATGCTTTTCCATCAGGTGTTCTGACATTATGGACTACCTGAAGATGGAGAAACTTGGCGTTATTGTGAGCCTGACTTCTACCACCCCCAAGCAAATGGACAGGTAGAAATACAAAACCAGGAATTGGGGCGTCACCTCCGCAGTTACTGTGGCGATCGCCAAGGTGACTGGTGTCAGTTCTTGCCATGGGCAGAATACGCCCAGAACTCTTTACAACACTCCTCATCTGACCTCACGCCCTTTCAGTGCGTCTTGGGTTACCAACCACCATTGTTTCCTTGGAATGCAAGTCAAGAGGATATTCCTTCGGTCAATGATTGTTTCCAGGGTAGTGGCAATGTTTGGGCAGATGCTCATCATCATCTGGAACGTGCCAAGAAAAAAATCAAGCTGAATGGCATCGCCGTGAATCTACCATCCAGGGGAAAGAGTACAGGTTTCCACCAAAGACATCAAACTACAACTTCCCTGCAAAAAACTGAGTGCCCTTTACATTGGTCCATTCAAGGTCTTGAGGAGGATCAACAGGGTGACTTACCGCCTTCAGTTTCCTTCGCAATATCAAATTTTACCTTCTTTCCATATGTCTCATCTCAGGCCAGTGGTCTGCGGTCCATTGCAAGATGGTGAACCCCTGGATAGCCCGCCGCCCAGCATCATGGTGGAAGGGACTCTGGCGTATGCTGTCAGGGCCCTGATCAATTCTTGCAGGAGACTGGGTTGCTTGAGGCACTTAATGAACTGGGAGGGGTATGGCCCAGAGGAGAAGTCCTGGGAGTCTGCAGAGGACATCCTGGATCCCTTACTGGTATCCAACTTCCATCAGCGGTGCCCAGACCAACCAGCACCCCACCCCCGGGGTCATCCACGTGGGCATTCTAGCAGCACATCTGCAGATGCGCCTCAAGTAGGGGTAACGTCACAGTCCTTGAGTCTCCAACGGTTTCAAGGCTCCCACTGCCTGCCTCCCCAGAATATTGAACGTACCTGTCGCTAATGAGCTCATCAAGCAAGACTACTTAGTTGTACCCTACCCAAGTCTTAACGCCTCAGGGTCCGAGGAGATTTCGGCCGGATTTCTCTACTTGGACATTTTGGGTCCTAGATTCATTTCTGTAACAGATATAATCTATTATGATGTATCCTGGTAATCACAACCCCCTTGGCTACAATAAAAACACATAAAAACAGACTTCTGGGTCACCATTTAGAAACCTCACCTGTTTGAAAGGCAAAAA
>JACXGI010015657.1:0-17034 GCA_016801175.1 Esox masquinongy
ATTAAATGTTTTTTCTTTTTATTTAATAGAAATAGTACAAACTAAGAGCTCGTCCCGTTGTAACAGACCTGTTTGTTCACATTTAAAGATAATTTCTCTAAATTAAAGCCTCACCCTTTAGGCCAAACCAATTACTATCCAGAAAGATTTTAAATAAAAAATTCACTTCACCATCAAATTGTGATTTACCACACATTTTTTAGAAATATTTATTTCTCCAGAATTTTTTCAACAAACAACTCAACCCAGATGAAAGTTTATTTCTCTCATATCTTTTAAGATCAGGCTGACAATCAACAATGACATTTGCTTCACAGCCCTTTTTGCTCCTATTTAGTGAGGGTTCCAATCCAAAGAAAAGTTGGTACAAAAACTAAGTCAACAACCATTGCATTATGGAGCTTCACGCTGGTTTTTGTTGAGGTCAATATTCATCAGTTCTGTCCACAATGATGGACAATCTTTTCTAATATACATTTACATGGGTTGTAACTGTCTTGGCTGTATAGTGATTTGACACTTTGTGGCAGGACAGTGGTGGAATAATGAAATGATGCCATGGTTTGTACTGTAGCGTTTGTATGAACCTGTTTACAAACCAATATGTCCTGTGTGTTCGGTGGAGAAACTAGGAATCTGACATTTCAAATTGTGCAAACTTGGTTGTGATTAATCACCTGTGCTGCATTCAAGTAATTTTCTGAAATAAGCATATTTCCCAGTTCCCGCCACTGTGAACGTAGCCTGTGTCCAAGTCGGCTTGTGTGTGTGTGTGTGTGTGTGTGTGTGTGTGTGTGTGTGTGTGTGTGTGTGTGTGTAAAGGTACGACTGTCGTTTTAACAGACCAGGGCGCCATCCGGTGGTTACAAAGCAGTACTAGGAAAACTATTTTTATTGTCTTTGGAAGCTTCTTGTAAAACCTCCTTTAACAGACTATATGAATTAGTGTCATTGGTTCCAGTCTGACCACTTTTGTTTCTTTGTCTCTGCCGGTCTCTACATCATTGCCTGTCTCAGTCAATGTGCCCAGTCCGATGCTAATACATGGCCTAACAAAACAAAAATATTGGATGGATGACTTCTGATTCTGGTCTTCAGAATTTTAATTTAACAGGCAGTTACACAGCAGGAACAATGAAGAATCCGGAAGCCCCCCAGAGTGTCTCAGGTGGATGGGTGCAGACCATCTTCCATTCAAAACCTGAAGACGACCGCAAATTCTTTAACAGTCAGGTCAAGCCACCATGGAGAGTGACCGAAGAGCCTCACCACACCTGCATGTCTGTGAAGACAACGCAAGAGCAGCCGCCAACAGTGACCACATACATTCACGGACCACTCAACTGGACACTAGACGAGGGGACGTCTTGAGACATTCACTTCCTCAAAAACGAGTCACTCTTGCTACACTAAAATGAGGCTCAACAAAATTACCATAATCCCTTATCTACCCTGAATACTATTACTATTAATGTCAGTCGTTGGCTTGAAGTGACGAAGTGGAGAAACACTTTGTGCCCAGTTATTTTCACAGGGGCAGCTGCCAATCTGCCTCGCAGTCATCAGCTGAAACCCACAGCAAAGGATCGTCTTCCGTGTCCAATGGCATGAGGCTGCCCTTGATGAGACAGTAGGGTTGGGAACCTCAGCCACAGAAATGGACCAGGAGAGGTCCAACACAGTAAAACACAGGTTAGAACACTATTCAAGACACGTAGAACATCGTTTTATGTTAAATAGCAAGTTTATTAGTCATTTCAAATGCATTCAAGGTTTAATTGAATTTCAGATTTTTTTTCGTCCAAAGCATTTTATTAAAAATAACTGATGTCACAAATGATATCTTTCATTCTCAGAAGATAGAAGCTGAGATTACAGACATTTCAGGCAGTGAGGTAGATGTTTGGAGATGAGGAAGAAAATGGTTCATGCAATAAAGTCAATGATATCAACAAAAATGAATCTTTATAATGAACTAACAATAACCAACAATGTAACTTAACTGACTACAGGTCGGTGTAGTCCTTTGCTCATGATTAAAGAAGTCCGTTCAGGTTTTGCTTCGGCTGAGCTCTGGACACAACTCATCTCCTAATCTGTTGTGGTTGAACAACACACTTCCTGACATTCACCAAAGCAGCAAACACATGTAACATGTTTGCTGCTTCACGGTTTTCCATTTCATCCTGAAGAGACTTAGCAAGCTTAAGAGGAAGTGGCCCATCAACGATATTGAATGTCCCAATCAAGACACAGACCACCTTCTCCATAGAATAAAATGAATATTTCTGGACATGTCCTGAGACACTAAGAGGTTGTAGGCAGAAGACAGAAGAGGACAGATTTAAGACAATGAGGTTGCTGTGATTCTATCCATTTTCCTGTTTGTGTGGAGAATTTGTTTATCTTGTTTGTATGCATCTTGAGCAGTCGGCATATTCTGTAAACATTTTGTGGAGGGGGGTTATATAAGGGGAAACCGCAACACTGTCTTTTTCCTGTCCCATGTGAAGAATAAACTTAAATAATCAACTACCACCCATGTTTCAGAGTATTCTTGAGAGTTTATTTTCTCTTTTAAAAGTGGACTTCTCCGCAATACTATACAGTAAAGAAATATGGAACAGAAAACACTTGGAATATTAGATCAACAGTTTGACATCTCATTCACATTCCATGTTCTGGGAATTTGAGTGTTTATAAACTCACCAACCCCTCCCTCAATGATTTACTGTAACAGTTGGAGAATGACATTTTGAAGCTCCCAAAAATACATATTAGCCCTTTCATTAACAAGGCGACTGGTGACTTTGGTGTAGTCTCAATAATTTAGTCCTCTTACAGAAGTAATCTTGAATGTATCTCAATAGTCTGTCCCAGTGTTACTTCTTTCTATTTTTGGCTTGTTTACTTTGTTTGTGCTTGCTTTCCATATGGCTCAGCAGATTTGTCTTCTTATTGAATACTTTAGCACAGACAGAGCATACATAAGATGTCTCCCCCGTGTGAATCAGCTGGTGGGTGGTTAGATTTGCCTTTAGACGGAAGTTTTTCCCACAGTAAATACAACTAAATGGTTTCTCACCAGTGTGAATCAGTTCATGCCTGTTCAAGTTATCCTTGACACTGAAGCTTTTCCCACAGTGACCACAGCTAAATGGTTTCTCACCTGTGTGAGTAAGTTTGTGCACAGTCAGGTTTCCCTTGAGTCTGAAGCTTTTCCCACAGTCGCCACAGACAAATGATTTCTCTCCTGTGTGAATCAGTTTATGCTTGTTTAAATTATCTTTGATTCCAAAGCTTTTACCACAATCATCACAGGTGAATCGTTTCTCTTTAGTGTGAGTCAGTTTGTGCACGGTTAAGTTCCCCTTCATACTGAAGCTTTTCCCACAGTCATCGCAGCTAAACTGTTTCTTTCCTGTGTGCATTTGTTTGTGTGCATTGAACTGCCATTTCTGATTGAATGTTTTCCCACAGACTCCACAGCTAAATGGTTTCTCTCCTGTGTGAAGCCTTATGTGGACAGTTAGATATCCTTTGCGCTTGAAGGTCTTGCAGCAAAAGGGGCAGGTGAATAGTTGATCTTCGGTGTGAATCTTCATGTGCTCGGACAGATCTTTCACTTTAAACGTCTTGCCACAAACAGAGCAGGGGTGGTCCACCTGACAGTGCTGGACGTGGGCCTTGAGTTTACAGCTGGAGTCGAACCGTTCTTTGCAAAAGCCACATTCACTGGGTCCAATGCTGGTTAGAGTCACATGGGCCTGCAGATCATCTTTCAGAATAAAGGTTTCGCCGCAGTCACGGCAACGGTGGGGTTCTGTGGGCTCGGCGCTGACTGTGGAACGTCGTTTCCTCGTTGGCGGACTGGGATCCCGTGGTGGACAGCGGTCAAAGTCACCGTGGTCGCTGCTCATGTCCGAGTCGTGGCCAGGGACGTTGCTGTGATTATCTGGAGGCTCACAGGGGACTTCAAGACCCTTCAGGTGGGTCACAGTGGTGAAAGGTTGGAGATCCACTGGTCTGGAGTCACTCTCTTCTTTCTCCACAGGCTGGGTTTGGGGGGGAGTCATGGAGTGAAATGGATCCTCATGATCACATTCAGTTTTAATAGCGGGAGGAATCAATATGGAGTCTTTGGTATCAAAGAGCCTACGATCCTGTTCTTCCTCCTGACTGGTTCTGACTTCCTCCTGTTCCTCTTTAATGTGTGTGTGTTCTGGGTTCTCCTCCAGCAGACCAGAGATCTGCTGCTGCTCAAGGGGAACCTCCTCTTCAGGGAAAGTGAGGGAGAACTGCAGGGAGTCTGGAGGACAGAAGAGGAGTGCCTGGTTAATAAATGTTATTAAAGTCATTAGCTTCTCTGGTGACTGTTGGTGTCTGTTAATACCCGAGACCAGAAGCCTCCTTCTGAACCTAGACACTCACAATTAAAACCAACCGGGTATTCCCACTTGAGTGATCGTGACAAGGGTTCTTGGATTAAAAAAAATTCAAAGAACATGTTTTCGCTTGGATATTACCGGGGTATTGTATGTAGATTCATGGCAAAAAAAATGTAATCAATTATAAATTAGGTCACAACAAAATCTGGATAAGATCTGGATAAGGGGAAGGATTCTGAAATACACCACAAATGTTTAGAAACACTTCACCAGAACATTTTTAACCTGCACACTATACTGTGCCAAGGGGCCGGAGTCTCTCTCTTATAACATCGGCTTAATGGTTGGAATGAGATGAGACGGAGCGACCCAATGAGGGAGAATGAGGAAAGTCATAGTAAGCAACCCCAACTCGCCTACAGAACCCGTACCAGACATTATTTACCAATGCATAACAGTGCTTTCCTGGAATAGAGAAGCTAACTAAGCTTGTCCGCTGTAGGCTACAGGCTTACGTTAACAGGATCTCCACTTAATCCACAACAGCATTCAGACAGATAATAACGGCCTCCCTTTACATTGCCTTCTGTAGCCTAATAATTTTCGTCCTGCTAACTTTCAATTGCATAAATGTATTCCAGTTTGTCTCAAATTAATGACCCATTAGCCACCTGCTGACATGGTCTCTTCAGACTGGACCCGCACACAACTGGGACCACTTTCAATGACCAACAGACCCGCACACAACGGGGACCACTTTCAATGACCAACAGACCCGCACACAACCGGGACCACTTTCAATGACCAACAGACCCGCACACAACCGGGACCACTTTCAATGACCAACAGACCCGCACACAACCGGGACCACTTTCAATGACCAACAGACCCGCACACAACGGGGACCACTTGCACTGACCAACAGACTAGAACACACGTTCAAGGGCCTGCATTTATATGGTGTTCGAAATAGTACGAAGAAACTTAAACATACCTCACGGTATGTGAGAATTCCTGGTTGGAATTGTCATTGTATTTTGAAAAGGAATTTTCAATCTTAAACAGGCCTATTTATTGAAAAAAAATTTTTTGCAAAACTTTAAATTCACTGAAGTACTCAAACACTAACTTAATTTCAAAGAAATTTCAATTTAAGTTCAAATACCAGCCTATGCCTCAAAAACATCTTGAAATAGTTGAAATGGTTGGTAGATCCACATACTAACCTATTCTAGCTAGTTTTATCTCCGGGAAGGTCTGTATCATTCTGCGTAGCTGATCATTCTCCTCCTGGTACTCTGATACTGTTTTCTCAACTGTTCCAAAAATCTTCACAGCAGCAGACTCTGTTAAACACTTATTTAAAAACACACGAAATGACAGTTCTTTTGACATTTTCAGTCGATTGACATTTTGAGGTTCACATAGCATGGCTTTGTCATCTCCTCCCTCCTGTTCACATTCACGTTTCACACAGAGAGGAGTCAATATGGAGTCTTTGGTAACAAAGAGCCCTTGATTCTGTTCTTCCTCCTGACTGATTCTGAGTTCCTCCTGTTCCTCTTTAATCTGTGTGGGCTCTCGGACCTCCTGACCCAGATTGGGGACCCACACCCGCTCACAGAACTGCTGCTCAGGGGGAACCTGCTCTTCAGGGACTGACAGAGAGACCTGCAGGGAGTCTGGAAGGAAGGAGGTTGATTAGAGCCTGTAAATCAGAAAATGAAAAAGATCTCTTGAATTATACACATTCATTACAAATCTCCATGATCAATACAGCACTGTGGGCTTGAATATTAGTGGAATAACTATTGTGTCTGCCCAAGATTGAGTATGAGGTCCCATGACACATTAAGCCAGGCCTGTGCCTAAATTATAAATCATTATTGTAAGTATAGATGTTCTAGACCATAATGTTTCCAGATCATGAACAGAGAGACCAGCCTGGCATTAAACCAGAAGAGAAACGTATCATCTTTTCACAGGACCGGAACAGGACAGAGACATGACAACAGAAGATTTATGACAGCAGGATTTTTCTACATTTGAGGTTGGGTCATTAACTTAGTCTGCTGGATCACATCCCTTATCTGATGTTCAAAAAAACACAAGCGGGAAACAAATCCTAAGTCGCTGTCCTTGGTGTTGGTTAAAATGTCAACTCAGTAGAAGGGGAAAACTTGCATGGCAGTACAATAACAGTGATGAAACAAAAACATACCACGTGACTGTTTTGTTTATCAGGTCACTAAGATAGCAGGAAAACGCCAAGCAGTATGTGCCAACAGTGCCATATCTTGCCGTGGTCACTAAAATACCATCAAAAATCAGTACAGTATTGATAAGACTCGGAAAGCACAGCTCTGCTAATGTTATAATGCAAATCACGTTAGGCAATAACCAAATATGCAGATTCCCCTAAGCAACTAATGTTCAGTGCCACTGTATATTTAAAAAAGTAATCTATCGATAAATGATTAGAGACAACATGATTCTCAATTTGGTATTTATCGCTACATTGATCCCGGATCACTTGTTAAACCCCATTAGCGGGATAAGTAATAAGCTCCTCCCCTATGACCTTCTCCAATGTTTTTTTTTGAAAAAGAAGCTCATACAGCTGAAGCGAGAAATATCCACAGGTAACGTTTCCTGGATTTCTGAGCGGTAAATTAGTCCATACCACATAAATTCCGTTTCTTACCGCGTAGGTACGGAGACAGAAAGTACCAGGGTATTTATTTAATTGTACTCCTACCACTGATGTATATTTCTGTATTGTAAACCTGATCTGCTACTTCTACAAACAAATACTACTAGCCTAATAATAACAAACTAACCTTGTATAGGACAAATGCAAAAAGTAGTTCTGCCTTATTAAATAACATTCTCTATTAGACACGTTTTATCAAATGGACGAAACGTACCGATTCTACCAAGTTGTATCTCTGGCGAGATCCCCAAGATACTTTTTAGCCGATTGTTCTCTTCTTGGTACTCCACTGACATTTTTTCAAATGCCCCAAAAATCTCCATAGCAACCTCCATTAAGCGCTCATTTAAAAACACTCGAAACGACCGTAGTTTATCCATGTTTTAGTCTTCTGAAAGTTGGATTTTCAGCGAGAATATATTTATCCACGAGGTAACGACACTGCTCATACTTCTTCCTCTTCTAATTTCGTCTTCTTTTCTTCTTCAATGGTATTTTCTGGCGGTTGGCACGCAATGTTAACGGTGGATTAGCGCCATCCACTGTGCTGGAGTGTGGATTCCTTTTTCTCACTTCGTTCTTCAGTAGTGTTTAGTTAGCGGTTGGCACGCAATGTTAACGGTAGGTTAGCGCCACCCACTGTGCTGGAGTTTGGACCACAGAGCTTGTTCATGTTTCAGAGTAATATCGTTTTATACCTTACCCACTACTCACACACACCTTACTGGACTGAAACCACTACCAAGAATCCTAATCCACTTATTCCTACTACACTCTGTCTAAAAAATCCTGTTGTCCTAAGAAAGGCAAATATAATGTTAAAAGTCTCATGTCTTGTGGGTTTATTTAATATTGCCTCCACAACACCCATTAATGTTGTTTTGTACTCGGCCCTCGACTCATATTGTCTACATTCAAATAGCACATAGCAAACTGGCTACAGTATTCATTGTTCTCAGGAACATTTCCCTTCCGCAACATCTTTTTTTGTTTATTCATATCAGTGTATTGCCAGCCCATAAACATAACACAGCGTCCGCCAAGCTCCTCCCAGGTGCTGATCGGTACTACACAGTATCAACCAAGTGGGACTGTAAAGACGTTACTGTGGTAAAACGATTACATGAACGGGCGACTCTACCTGACACCTGCCGTTACCCTTTCACAGGAAAACACGTGCATTCAGGGGAAATGGATCATATATACACATTTTGGCCACATTCAGTGTTGCCAATCAAGACTGCCCAGTGAATTTTGTTTTCCCGTTTGTGTGTACAGTAATCACCTCTCTACTCATTTCTTTACTCAACTCAGTGCTCATCTCAGTGCTAATCTCTCTGCTCACCTCTGCGCTCATCTCATTGCTCCTTTCTCTGCTCATCTCTCTGCTCATCTCAGTGATTATCTTTCTGCTCATCTCTCTGTTCATCTCTGCGCTCTTCTTTCTGCTCATCTCTGCACACATCTATGCTCTTATCTCTCTGCTCATCTATGCGCTCATCTCTCTGCTCACCTCTGCGCTCATCTTTCTCCTTATCTCTGTGCTGGTCTTTCTGCTCATCTCCCTGCTCATCTCTCTCTGCTCACCTCTCTGCTCATCAAAGTGCTCATCTCTGCATTCATCTGTTCAAATCTGTTACCCCTCCCCATATACATAAACAACCCTCAACTGGTAAAAATCTTGCACCTTACATATACTTTTTATTTTTCGTAATTTATTAATGCACAGCCTACTGTTTTTATGCTCAGTCTACAGATCTTATTTGTTTTTATTTCCCTTATTCCTTTTGTATAAACTGTTGCACCAACGACCAGTTCAAATTCCTTGTTTGTTGTGAAACTTGGCAATAAAACCATTTCTGATTCTGATCTCTCTGCTCATATTTCTGCTCAGCTCTGCGCTCATCTCTGTACTCATCTCTCTGCTCATCTACGTGTTCATTGTGGTGGAAATCTTTCTCAAAAATATCTCACAGACACCGGAGCTTATGAGTTCAAAATAGACTTTATTGCAAAGCAACAAGGCCGAGTCAGTCCGTGGAGCAACTGTCCATCTCAGACTCAGATCTCTATCTTCATACAGTTTCATCCTTTCACAGCATATTCTCTGATGCCATTGATTCTTTGTTTTCTGAGCTCAGGAAAAAACAAGAGACACAGTGGATCCTGTAGGACAGTCAATGAAAGGCCACAAGTCGTTAATCTGTCCACCCTACTGCATTTAGTTGAACTTTACTTACTTTACTTGTACTAATCTAAAAAATATATTTTCTCCCTATGAGATGAAAATATCTTACATTGTACAGATCATGGGAGTATCAGTATGAAAAAGGACCAGACAACCGATAAGAGAATAACAGGACACACCTGTGGTCCTTCACACACACACAGATCCAAACTGTACATTGTTATTCATCAACCTCCCCTTTTGTTAATCAATCAAATGTGGAAGACAGTTTTTTAAAATAATGAGCCCTTAGGCTCCAATGACCTGGTTAAATGTTTTATCATTTAACACCCTGTTGGCTATACTAGTCATTACATGGCTTATATTCAATAGTTCTATCTACTTTACATCAGGTTATGCTAATAAAATATTCCATAGCATCTCTCTGCTCATCTCTGCGCTCCTCTCAAACACACTTAACTATAAAGTCCTCTGTAATTATAGAGACAGTCAAGCATTTTACCTGTTTTGGATGTATACTCCAGAAATTTGGATTTGAAATCAAACTCTTTGCAATGCAGCTGAAGTAAAGACACAAATTGATCAATGTTGATATTGATGTTTAGTCATTTCTGTACCTGTTTACACTGGCATAAAATAAATCAAAATGTTGCTTCTGATGATGTAAATTCAATCATTCAAAAGATATCTTTCTATGTATTTGAATGCCAAAACACTACAACAATAATAAAGCACAATGAATAGAAACATTCTGAATGAGGCTGTATGATAAAGCAAATATGAATTCTCTTTGTAATTGTACATCTGACAGTGGCTGGATATCCATTTTGTACGTAAGATATTAGGCTTTCATTAACACCAACACTGTAATAAATAATAACCAGTAAACTCATAAAACAAAGGGGCACTGGAAAAATCTACCAGGTTGTCACACCTGGGTTTGGGCCGTCTTTTCCATTCTTCCCTTCAAGCTCTGTCAGACTGGATGAGGATCATCAGTGAATTGTGATCTTACCGCTTTCATGAACAACACAACCGTTAGTCAATACTCAATATTTCAGTCCAGTGCCTGAGGTGATCCTTTCAGTCCCTGAGGTGATCCTTTCAGTCCCTGAGGTGATCCTTTCAGTCCCTGAGGTGATCCTTTCATTCCCTGAGGTGATCCTTTCAGTGCCTGAGGTGATCCTTTCAGTGTCTGCGGTGATCTTTTCAGCGTCTGAGGTGATCTTGTATGTATCTCAATACTCCCTAAGTCTGCCCCAATGCTACTACTATCCATTTTTGTCTAGTCTTTCTTTTGCTTGTCGTTCTTTGTGCTTGTTTTCCATATGACTCAGCAGATTAGTTGTCTCACTGAATATGTTAGCACAGACAGAGCATACATAAGATGTCTACCCTGTGTGAATCAGCTTGTGTGTAGTTAGGTTTGCCTTGAGACTGAAGCTTTTCCCACAGTAAATACAGCTAAATGGTTTCTCTACTGTGTAAATCAGTTAGTGCCTGTTTAAACTACACTTGACACTGAAGCTTTTCCCACTCTTACCACAGATAAGTGGTTTCACCCCTGTTTTTCCCCTGTGTGAGTCAATATATGCATGGTTAGGACCTCCTTGCGATTAAAACGTTTCCCACAGTCACCACAGACAAAGGGTTTCTCTCCAGTGTGAATCCGTTTATGTATGTTTAAGTTCCCCTTGAAACAGAAACTTTTCCCACAGTCATCACAGCTAAATGGTTTCTCTCCTGTATGAATCAGTTTATGGCTTTTTAAATATTTTTTGAGACTAAAGCTTTTTCCACAGTCACCACAGTAAAATTGTTTCTCTCCCGTGTGAATTGTTTTGTGCGAAGTAAGCCTCCAATTGTGACAAAAACTTTTCCCACATTCATCACATCTAAAACGTTTCTCTCCTGTGTGCATTTGTTTGTGCACAGCGAGGCAACCCTGCTGGCTGAAGCTTCTCCCACAGTCATCACAACTATATGGTTTCTCTCCTGTGTGCATTCGTTTGTGCACAGTAAGGTGCCCTTTCTGCCTGAATGTTTTCCCACAGTCACCACAGCTAAATGGTTTCTCTCCTGTATGAACCCTTATATGGATAGACAGAGATGCTTTGCACTTGAATATCTTGCAGCAAAAGTGGCAGATGGATGATTTCTCACTGTGACAGAGTCTGACATGGGCCTTCAATTTACAGGTGGAGTTGTAGCGTTTCCTGCAGAAGTTACATTCACTTGGCCTCTTCTTGGTTAGAGTCACATGCCTCTGCAGGTCAGCTTTTAGAATAAAGGATTCCCCACAATCACGGCAGTAGTGAGCTTTTGCAGACATGTTGCTGAGTTTTAAATAATGTTCCCTCATTGGTGGATGTTGATCCAATGGTAGACAGGTGTCAAGGTCTTCTTGGTCGCTGCTAATGGCTGGGCTGTGGCTGGAGACATTTAGATGATCTGGAGGTTCAGAGGGAATGGCAAGACCCCTCAGGTGGGTCACAGAGCTGAAAGGTTGCAAATCCACTGATCTAGAGTCACTTCCTCTGTTCTCCACAGTCTGGGTTTGGGGGAGAGTCATGGAGTGAAATGGATCCTTATGGTCACATTCCTTTTTCACACAGGGAGTCAATATGGAGTCTTTGGTATCAAAGAGCCCTTGATCCTGTTCTCCCTCCTGACTGTTTCTGAGTTCCTCCTGTTTCTCTTTAATCTGTGTGGCCTCTGGGTCCTCCTGCCACAGACTGGGGCTCCACTCCTGCTCACAGTGCTGTTGCTCAGGGGGAACCTCCTCTTTGGAGAGAGAGAACTGTAGGGAGTCTGGAGGGAAGAAGAGAACTATAGTTTAGTCAAGAGGAGTAGATGTAATACAGAGGTCCCAGCACACAGTCAATCTGATAAGAGTGCATGGACAACAGTTATACAAATCTTATAAACTTCACATTCATATCCCCCCCATACAACTTAAACACAATCATTTAAATAGAGGACGCACAGCAGTTTGAGAAGTCCAAGTCAAAAACATCTGAAATACTGGATTTTGAAGCCAAACGTTTCGAGTTGCTTGCTGGTAAAGTGTTAGTGTTTTCAAGGAGGTTCACTAGGCAGCTGCTAAAGACTGTTCTCCGCTTTAAGAGATGCTTTCACCTCTTTCCGATGTGCGGCACAAACAGGCTACCATTCACACCTGTTCAATCCACTCCAGGCACCGTCTTATGAAATTAAAATCCATAACATCTTCTTTGACACCTCTCCTATACGTCAAACTGCAGAGGGCATACACAACTCCACTTCTAGTCCCTGTGCTCTAATCTGCACATCTACTAGTCCCTGTGCTCTAATCTGCACATCTACTGGTCCCTGTGCTCTAATATGCACATCTACTGGTCCCTGTGCTCTAATCTGCACATCTACTGGTCCCTGTGCTCTAATCTGCACATCTACTGGTCCCTGTGCTCTAATCTGCACATCTACTGGTCCCTGTGCTCTAATCTGCACATCTACTGGTCCCTGTGCTCCAACCTGCACACCTACTAGTCCCTGTGCTCTAACCTGCACATCTACTAGTCCCTGTGCTCTAACCTGCACATCTACTAGTCCCTGTGCTCTAACCTGCACATCTACTAGTCCCTGTGTTAAACTATCTGGATAATCGTTCTAATATATTTAAAAAAATTATAATATAATTTCATCCAACACTGTGTGATGCTGTAATCCAAGCAAAGAGAAAGCAAATCGGAGATACTTTTATCCATTCAAATCACTTCCTGAAATTGTTGAAATGGTTGGTAGATCCACATACTAACCTATTCTAGCTAGTTTTATCTCCGGGAAGGTCTGTATCATTCTGCGTAGCTGATCATTCTCCTCCTGGTACTCTGATACTGTTTTCTCAACTGTTCCAAAAATCTTCACAGCAGCAGACTCTGTTAAACACTTATTTAAAAACACACGAAATGACAGTTCTTTTGACATTTTCAGTCGATTGACATTTTGAGGTTCACGTAGCATGGCTTTGTCATCTCCTCCCTCCTGTTCACATTCCCTTTTTACACAAAAAGGAGTCAATATGGAGTCTTTGGTATCAAAGAGCCCTTGATTCTGTTCTTCCTCCTGACTGGTTCTGAGTTCCTCCTGTTCCTCTTTAATCTGTGTGGGCTCTCGGAACTCCTGACCCAGATTGGGGACCCACACCTGCTCACAGAACTGCTGCTCAGGGGGAACCTGCTCTTCGGGGACTGACAGAGAGACCTGCAGGGAGTCTGGAAGGAAGGAGAGAAGAGATATTCACGATAATGGGCCACTTAGAGAAACTCTCCCCTCGCGTAGCTTCTAGAGGTTACAGCCGGGGACAGAGCTGAATAATGGATGGTTGGAAAAAATGACTATGTCCATTCTGGACTAACGTTTGGTGAATTTTTAGATAAATATGATTTTTAGACAAACTATCCTTTTAAGCAAGGCCTGTGCTTAAATTATAAATCATTATTGTAAGTATAGATGTTCTAGACCTCCAGATTTTAATGTTTCCAGTTCATGAACAGAGAGACCAGCCTGGCACTAATCCAGAAGAGAAACATATCTTTTCACAGGACCGGAACAGGACAGAGACATGACAACACATTTATTCCATTGTTCTAATCTAGGGCCCTTAAAGAAATCAGTAGAATGTTGTTTTATGCTTGATTCCAGCTTTTCAAAAATGACCTGCCCGATTTTGTCATAAAGTAAATACCATTAATTGAAAACAATAATGATATTTGACATTTAATTTATATAAAGATATTTCCATAAGTGTGGAACATAATGGAGAATAAAATCCAGATTTACATGCTTAAAGCTTAGAGAAAAACCTGCATGGTAGTGCAATAACAGAGATGAAACAAAAACATACCACAGGACTGTTTGTTTATTAGGTCATTAAGATAGCAGGAAAACGCCAAGCAGTATGTGCCAACAGTGCCATATCTTGCCGTGGTCATTAAAGTACCATCAAAAATCAGTACAGTATTGATAAGACTCGGAAAGCCCAGCGTTGCTAATGTTATAATGCAAATTACATTAGGCTATAACCAAATATAGAGATTCCTCTTTGCAACTAAGGTTTACTGCCACCTTATATTGAAAAAATTATCTATCGATAAATGATTAGAGACAACATGATTCTCAATTGGGTATTTACCACTACATTGATTCCGGATCACTTGTTTAAACCCCATTCGCGGGATAAAGAAATAGGCCCTACCCTATGACCTTATCCGTAAGCGGAGCCGGCCAAGAGCGAATGTCTCTTACTGAGTTAGTGAGTGAGTGAGTGAGTGAGTGTTATAGTAAGCCTAAAATAAAACTGTTTATATTGCGACTATTTCTGGTGGATTTTCGAGGTACGCATCCGTGCATGATTTTTGGGGTAATATAGGCTAGATAAAAACCCCTTGGGCAAAAGAGTAGGAGTTTCCACGATTATCTCGTCTTTTCACTTGACGAAAAAGTCAGTTATCGTCACCTATATTGATAGTTATTGTATGAATGTCATTCACGAATGAAAGAAAAATGAACGTTTTTGTGCCATGAAATAGCTTTGGCTGTGTAAAGTACATATTCAGTCTCGCTAGCAATTGCTCAAATCTTATGACTATTCCAAGTAGTAAGTTATATACTAGTAAGCCTATTACTGGCTAATAAGCTGTTAAAACAGCCAGGGGCAAGAGCCATACAGTTCATAGATGCTATTTGTGGTGGAGGTAAACTTAAGAAGAAACGTTAGTCAGTTCAATACAATGCTTAATGGTGTCTAGCGAAATATTAAAACTTGGCGTGATGTTAATGCGTGACAAAATAATCTAATGTCGAGATGCTATACCGACACTCAGCAAACGTATAGCACCTTGATGTAGTGGTTAAAGATACAGCCACTCACCAGGAAAACCCGGGTTCTAATCCAGTGAGAGCAACAACTTCTATCACATTTAATTGCGGGCCGGCTGAACTACGCTTGCCTGGCTCCATTTCTGGTTTTTTAAAAGAAGCTCGTACAGTTGAAGCGAGAAATATCCACAGATAACTTTTCCTGGCTTTTTGAGCGGTAAAGAAGTCACTACCACATAAATCCCGTCTTCTACCGCGCAGGTACGGAGACAGAAAGTACCATGGTATTTATTTAACTGTACTCCTACCAGCATTGTAAACCTGATCTGCTACTTCTGCAAATAGCTACTACTAGCCTACTAATAATAAAATACCTTTTATAGGAGAAATTGAAAAATCTGCCTGATTAAATAACATTCTCTATTAGACACGTTTTATCAAATGGACGAAACGTACCGATTCTACCAAGTTGTATCTCTGGCGAGATACGCAAGATACTTCTTAGCCGATTGTTCTCCTCTTGGTACTCCACTGACATTTTTTCAAATGCCCCAAAAATCTCCACAGCAACCTCCATTAAGCGCTCATTTAAATACACCCGAAACGACTGTAGTTTATCCATGTTTTAGTCTTCTGAAAGTTGGTTGTTTAGCTAGAATATCTTAACCCAACAGGAAAAACCGTTACTCATTGTCCCAAAGCAACATACTTCCGCCGTGTCTTCGTTCTAGCTTCTATCAGCGGGTGGTGGGCCCATAAACCGTCCTCAGCGCCCCCAGGTGGGCGGGGGTTTACTACATGGTACGGACCAATGAGAATGGAAAGACAGTTAAGTGGCGAAACATTAAATTATAAGGCAACTTTATAAACAGTTGCAACCTTTAAACTACCCGCGGACGTCGTATTTAAAACCAATGAATTTGGGTGAAAACTTGTAGGCAGAGGGTGGGAAACTTTTGCATATTTTGGGGGTGGGTCTGATTTTTAGTGCTACCTGGTTAAATCTGTGGCTCAAACGCCAATGTCAGCATCCATGGTAAAGTATCAAATCTTGACACGCACAGAATGGCTTGTGCAGGCAAAATTTTGTAGTGAAAAACATAGCGTGGATTTGCTGCCTCAAATACTGACCAGTTAGTGTTAAAGCAACTCTGCCCGTTCTTCTACCTCCGCTAATCATTGTTATATATATTTTGTGCGCTCCAGAAAGAAAAAATATTCGCGGTTTAGGCCGAGGTTCCAGCAGTATAAGCTTGCCTCCGCTTTACATGTACTGCTGCAGCATGGGTTTGATTAGCCCACGGCTCTTTCACCAAAACCTCTGGCTGCAGACAACTTCTCATACTAAGCCTTCAAGGGTGTAGAGGCCATCTTTCACCAATCTTCTGTTTGAATTTAAGAATCTGATTCTGAAGAATAGACAGAGTTGCTGAATGTACTTTACACATGTGTAGATGAATGCACAATCACGTGTTTTTGACAGTGTCAGATTTTACTTAAGAACATGTACCACAGACATCTCAAAAACCTGACTTAGGGAGTGATGGACAAACGAGGCTTCATTAGCATTATTTTAGCAGCAGGGTATTATGCTGGCAGTACTCAGATTGTCTTTATCACAATAAAAGCCATCACTGAAATTTATAAGGCAATATAGTTAACAATCTAGTCTGTAAAAAAGAACAGACAAGAACATTGGAACGGACATTGAACATAAAATGTACCAACAATGTAAACAACTCTGTGCTGTGTTCGGGATTGTTAACTATATTTTTATTAGCTTAACAAGCACCTCCAACAAACCTCTCCCTTGCCTATATATAATATATAATATATATATATACACACACACACACGCACACGCACACGCACACGCACACGCACAC
>JACXGI010015658.1:0-17106 GCA_016801175.1 Esox masquinongy
TGCAGAAGAGCTGAAGGCCACTATCAGAGCAACCTGGGCTCTCATAACACCTGAGCAGTGCCACAGACTGATCGACTCCATGCCACGCCGCATTGCTGCAGTAATTCAGGCAAAAGGAGCCCCAACTATGTATTGAGTGCTGTACATGCTCATACTTTTCATGTTCATACTTTTCAGTTGGCCAACATTTCTAAAAATCATGTTTTTGTATTGGTCTTAAGTAATATTCTAATTTTTGGAGATACTGAATTTGGGATTTTCATTAGTTATCAGTTTTAATCATCACAATTAAATGAAATAAACATTTGAGATATATCAGTCTGTGTGTAATGAATGAATATAATATCCAAGTTTCACTTTTTGAATGGAATTACTGAAATAAATCAACTTTTTGATGATATTCTAATTATATGACCAGCACCTGTATATGGTTTGGAGTTGAAAAATGTGCTTAGAAATAATAATACGATCAGAATACTCACTGGCCTAATAATTATGCACGGACGTGCAATTTCCAAATGACCAATTTACGAGATTTTCAGCTCTAAAAAATGTGCATGAGTTACGCCTCACGCCAGGCAACGGGCACGCATTGTATGACCGTAATAGTTTTTCTTGCTGTTGCTGTATGTTTTTAGGAGATTACTTAAATACCCGGACTCATTTTTTTTAAATGCTTGATGGATTTTCAATGTTAGTTTGATTTAACACTGCAACTACTAGCGAAAACGTATGCTTCAATCTAACAAGTGGCACCAGTATATTGTCCCATACACAATAGCGTGATTATTCTATATAGGCTATGATCTCTATTTTAAGTGAGATTATCTATGCTGTTTATACCCATGTTCGAAAATATCAAATCAACCGCAATTGCAATATTTGTCTAAGAAAATGCTATTCAATATTTTATCCAATTCGTGCAGCCCAACTCACACAATCCAATAAAAACTGTACACGTAAACCTACATCTAAATTATAACAATATGATTTACAATACATTAGCATAGTTAAATAGTATTATTCAACCCACTAACAGTATTTATAGAATCACTTCAGAACAGTTTCCTATGTTACGGCTATTCCAACTAAACATTCTGTAATGTTATTGATTGCGAATATTACATGTACATTACTAGTATTAGCTTACCAACAGTATCTCTATTGTTTAAGCCAGACACCAAAACAAATTTGTTTCACATGTTTATACCATCCTAACTCAAAACTCTTAAAAGGCCATACCAATTTTTTGTTGTACATCGACAATCATTATATCATTTGCATAGATATGCCAAAATGATCAGACAAACAATTTCCCAAACATTGAAGCTCAACACCAAATCAACTCTTAACTCTTAAAAATGTTTTAATGTGCATTAACTAGAGATTTTATCTCAATGAGATAACTTGTATAAATAAATGATAAAAAAGCCTAATACGCAGTCCACTCTCCTGCCCTAAAACTGACTTTCTGGGCACTGTCCAGGAAATCAGGGGTCCATAAAATATCCCCAGAGAACCCCACGCTTCCTGTTACTGGAGTATCTCACACAGTCTTTAAAAAAGCCCAAAGTGGGCCAGCTTTCTAAACTCCTGAGTGCTCATCAAGGATTTGCAGTTTACCTGGTGGTGAACTGAACATAATGTGGATCAAATTTAGTAAAAATAAGTTATGTTTGTGTATCATGTCATGTTTGTGTATAATCAACTGGTTAATATCTGTAGTAATTCATTTAGAGTCTATAGACTATGAGCACACCGGAGTTGTCCATGGAGACTCTTTAAATATGTTTATATATTCTAAAAACACCTGACACGTCGACAGTTTAATTCACAAACATCCACATTTTTTTCAGAATAACTGTAAGCCCTCAATTACGTAAAGATGCCATTAATAGTTCCCTAGTGACAATCCCATGATTAAGAGTATTCTGTACAGAGTATTTTTGGGATAATCAATGGTGTCCGACTATTTTAAGTGTGAAATCACTACTGCAAAAATTTTGCTCAAAGCTAAAGTAAACCTGTAACTACCTACATAACTTTTGTTATAAATAACGTGTAGCTACAGTACTATAGCTAGCTACAGTAGCTCGCTACTGTATACAGTATAGCTACAGCAGCAAACTTGAAACAATGGCCAGTTTTTTCCAGGGAAAATATCATCTTTGGTTTGTTACTGGAGGAAAAGACTTCTGATTGTATTAATCACACTGGGCAAATTCTTTATCCACAAGGTTAGATTTTTGAAAACTCAACCTGTATTCTGTGCCTTTCGCAGGGAACTGTTATATAATTTTTCCACACTAAAATACATGAAAACAAGTTGGCAGTAGAGCTCTTAGAGTTGATTAACACTCACAACCTTAATGAGAACCCGTAGCATCTAAATACACTCATTTCTCTTTCTCTTTAGGGCTTATATCTTTTTTCTGTTTTTTATGCTCAGTTTGTACTGTTTTATGTATTAACAATGTAAATGTGGATTGTTTGTACATTTTGGCAACAAAAAAAAACATTGCTTGTTGAGGTTAAAGTTTACGCTCACCTCGATGACATAACGGCCACATAACAAAAGCTATGTGTGGTGGCTACAGGAAATAGTTCACTGTAGAGATGGGAAGTTAGACTCTTTCTACTGAGTCGGATCTTTTCGAGTCGTTCAGTAAAAAGTTCGATTCTTTCGAGTCATTTCGTTCATTTGAGCCAATAATGCCTAAAACCGTTCAATAATTGAACAACCGTTCAACTGAAAGATAAAACTGATCGAGTCAGTCGTTCACGAGTCTTTTTACTTAAGCAAAGGCTCAGTGTATGATTCTGTGTTTATCATTACAATCAAAAATCAACTACCACATTAATTATTTTAGACCTACCATGTGTCCAATTATCTGTTACAAACATGTCTTTATTATGTTATTGTCTTGGTCCATTTTTCTTTGCGAACGTAAAACTAACAGTGTATTCCGTGGTTGGGTAGAACTCCGCTGCCGGTCTTTCAAATAGACGAAACAACCGTTCAGTTCAACGATAAAACTGACCGAGTCAGTCGTTCACGAGTCTTTTTACTTAGGCAAAGGCAGCGGCTCCGTGCTTGTTTTCATCTTTTTTTCATGGCATCAGCAATCAACTTACTATATTAATTATTATAGTCTGCGTTCAATTATCAGTTATAAACATGTCTTTATGATGTTCCTGCCTTGATCTATTTTTCTCTGCGAATGCACATAGAAGTTGATCGGAGAACTGAGCTGGATGACCGGGTATGAAGCAAGTGATCATGTTGTAGTAATCCGATGTAAAACGTTCGAATGAACGATACTCTTGAACGAGTCACTAGAAAAAAGGACTCGTGAGTCCCGAGTCACTAAAAAGATTCGTTCAAAACGAACGAATCGTTCGCGAACTCCACATCACTAGTTCGCTGGTGCCAGTTTGAATTCAGCCGGCTGTTTCTTCAGTGTAAAGTTTAAAAAAAAACTATACTACTGCTACAGATTACTGAATGTAGTTTGAAGTAGTTTTCCTCTTGCAATGCAGCTTTGCGATAGTGGTACAATCCGGAATGCCTCTCCAATTCTGGAATGCATCTTGGTAAGTGACTTTGAGAAAAATATGATTTTTGGACTAACTATCCCTTTAACATCATACCATCCCTATTTTAAATGTTTCAGGTATATGTTTCTAGGCAATTATTATATAGGGAATTACATAAAGGTCTAACTTACATTTTGGGTGAATGTGCTGCAGTCAGTTCGGAAATACAGATTTGATAAGTTCCTCCCTTTTATTTTAGATGTATATAATTGATTGTCACGTGGGTACCTACCCCTACACCCTGGTTCCTCGCTCTACAACACGCTGCTAGTCGGTCTCACCATCGCCTCCCCCATCTCGTTGGTTCTGAAGCAGCGCCAACTCAACCAACAAACCGCTTTTTAACCAAAATTATGAGGCTTTCTACACTTCGCCATGCCTGCCGCAATTTACCGAGCCTATCCGTACCACAACCCCGTATTGGAGTCAGGGTGTTCGGCTTGGCGGAGAGCTCTGTACCGGTGTGTTCTACCAGCAACAGCCTGTTGCTTCTCCAGGCTGCTAGTTCCAGTAGCGGCACAAGCCCAGTGGAAACAGCGCTCAAGTTTGGAAAGCGACCAAAGAAAACTGGACCGGGCTACGAAAATACTACCAGGTAAGTTGGATATTTCAAAGGATATCAGGGCTGAGTTCTTTTTTTTTCTTTAACAGGCATTCGCAACAATAATGAACGGCCAGTCCCTAATTTCCCGGATAGGTATTGTAGCTTATCTAGCTAAGTAGCAACCTTGTTTAGCCAGCTTATTTTCGAGAGAGAGAACGACTGTTTTTTTTTTTCATACAATTTGCCAACTTACAGAATTCTTTGTTATTTGGATGGCCAGTTGAAGTCCCGTGTGACCCGCATCTTTAGAAGTGGGCTACAACTACAACGCAGCTGATGTAACAGCACATTTCTTACGCCCACGCCTCTGGCATGTATGTTAGTCTAACAAGTGTAAATTCCCTATATTGTAACTGGTAAATGCTAACTGCCTAATGTAGGTAAGTGTTACAATCCTGCCTATTGACTTCCGCGCCACTTCCTGTAGTAGGCTATTTGGCAAAGATTATAGACCCCCACTGCATGTAAATGTTTTTAGATATTAATAATGTCATTTTAGAAAATATCTTAATTTGTTGTTTTCTGGTTTCTGTTGTTCAATTCCTGTTTACCCATCTAGATTTTACATGCACTTTATAGGCTTATAAACATTTAATCTCACTACAATCCAAGTGTAATGCTAGAGCGCAGTAACCATTTTCTTGAATAGTATAAATATTTTCAGTTTTTTATTTGTTTTAGGGTGCTTTCCTGATAGTTCGATAACTAGGGCTAAATTTGAAAAGATGTGGTCTTCGCAGACAGTTTTGATACTGTAGGTGTGCTTCGTTGACTCAGGTTTCTTTGACAGGGAGAATGTTCAAAGGACCAAAGAGGAGATGGAGGCTTTGCAAAGCAACCACCCTGCACTTATACCCACGCTAGCCATAATACAGGTGGGTAATGTAGATGGTATATGGCCTATTGGTTAGAATGTTGGGCAAGTAATCAGAAGGTTGCAGGTTTGAAAGGACACATGTCCATGTTCTCTTTGGCTTTATGTAACCCTAATTGCTTCTGTATGTCACACTGGATGATGCTAAATGACAAAAATGTAAAGGTGATTCAGGTGAATATGCACTGGTACAGTACTGTTTGTGCTAACATCATGCTTGGCTGTTATCATGGGGTGGGCTGGTTATTGATTGTAGGTTTCTTTAGCAATTTTTATCAAAACCTTTGGTTTGTGTTACTTACTGCTTTGTATTCTTGTCTCAAAGGCAGGTGAGGATGACCGTTTACTGGAGATCAACAAAAAGATGGCTGGAAAGGTAAATTATAAGGTTCCGTCCACTTTGCTGTCTGGGAAAAATGGCGTTACGTTGCCCTTTCTGTAGACTAAGGTTAGTGCTTGATGTTTAATTTCCCTGAATACCTGTTTCTACAGGTTGGCCTGAATTTGACTCAGATCTGCTTGCCCAGAGAATGCACTGAAGATGAAGTGAGTCAAAACCTCTGATACCCTGTAGTACACATTCCTACCAAAATACCTCAACACTCCCAGTCATTGGACAACAAATATGTCAGTTACCTTCTTTCACACTTCCTTGCATGTAGAAGCATGTCCGCCTGTCGTGTTATTAATTACCTGTCTAAGTCAAGCCACATAGTTTCTTCCCTGATTCGTTATTCAACTTGACTCTACCCTTTTCCTTTGGGTGCTGCCGAGGTCAGTGGTTGACCTTTAATGTCGCCTTCTGTGACCTCAGTGGTTGACCTTTAACGCCATGAGGGTATAGGTTTAGTTCCACGGTCTTGTTAGGTAAAAACGTTGTTATTAAACTGAAGAAATGTATCTCCTGACACCCTCCACCTTTACTTGTGTTTAGATTGTAGAGGAGGTGTTGAAGCTGAACCAGGACCCCAGGGTTCATGGGGTGTACCTCCACCTCCCCCCAGTCTTCCTCACCAGCCGGGTGCTCAACACAGTCAACCCAGAGAAGGACATCGATGGGTAATTCATTCATTCTTTATATAAAATGCTTTGGCGTAGTACGGACAGCTACGCATTTGTACAGTGTCTTAACTGCTGTATTTGCTGCACTGTTGACCAGGTTCAGAAACTTTACTATTAATTTCTGTCCAAGCCTGACCGTTTCTGTGCTGATCTTTGTATGTCTCTGGCCCTGTGGAGTTTAAATGGATTTGCTGCCATGCTGCTTTGAATTTGGTCCAAAGCAGAATGCTGCAGGACATTAACAGCACATAAGAGACACAACTGCGGTTATTCTAGGGCCACTATATGTTAGTCACAGAGTGGAAATAAAAGAGGGAAATTATTAGGGCTACACGATTTGGATGAAATATTGAATCGCGATTACTTTGACAAATATTGCAATTTCGGTCATGATTTGCGATTTTTAAACATGGGTGTAAACAGCGTGTAATCTCACAGGGTGTAAATAATCTCACTTAAAAACAGGGATCATAGCCTACATAATGTGCTATTAAACTGAATAAAAATCGAGTTAAACTTCAGTGTTTTCTATTTTACACGTATTACTAATTTTAAGGTGCAGCCTGTCGAACTATTCGTTTAACTTCTCATTTAATGCAATGGCGTTTGTGCCGTTGTCATAGCTGGTTAGGCACAACTCAACCCGTGAGGTATATTTTCATCCATATTAAGCATATTTGTAAGCACCGACATTCAAGCCGAAGCCTAACCATGCTGTTGTGTATGTGGGACAATATCTTGGTGCCAACTCGCTAGCTTGAAGCAGACGACTTCGCCAACAGTTGCAGTGCTAACTGAAACTCACATTGAAAAACCATCTAGTAAACAAAATTAGTCCAGGTATTTTAGTAATCTACAAAAATACGTACAGCAGCCGCAAGAAAAACTATGACGGATGTAAAATGCGTGCCGTTGCCTCGCGTGAAGCACGTAACTCACCTTTTTGCTGGAGCTGAAAATCGCGCAAGTTGCCGATTTGGATATTGCACATGTCAATATCGCAATTTCGATTGTAATTCGGTAAATCGTGCAGCTCCAGAAATTGTACTCTTGCAGGACAAAAAGAGTAGCCTAACAATGATGGTTAGAATGGATGTTTCTCCATATATGACTGTTGGACCATTGGGGATTATAGAAACATTGTCTGATTATACAGTTACTGTCAAAATCACACACATTGCTTTTAGAGTATTTTACATTAAAATTGGGTCCAATTTTGGAAGTACACAACAATTTGATTTTGGTTAAATGCTTTTCAATTGGAAAGAATTTAGCAGCTATTTGAGGCTAAACAAAATTGACCCCAAATCTGTCACTAGCAGGGCCACAGATTGTAAACAGGCAAAAGTCAAGTTAAATCTGTGCTGTAATCATCCCCAGTTATAATGCACTTTGTTATTATTCTGCGTCCACCTTGCCAGCTTACTGCTTTTACGAGGTACCCTAACTTGTGCGCTTGTGTCCTGACTAATTTAGCGTGTCTGACTTAAATGTGGGGAGGCTGGCGCGAGGAGATGTGAGCCAGGGCTTCACACCCCCCACGGCCAACGCTGTCATGCAGCTGCTGGCCAGAAATGGTGAGCAGGGTTCTGGGGTTTACGGTCTAAGTTGAGCTGAATACGGACCAGGGTGTCACACTATTAATAAGACTGTGCTGGAGTCATTCCGAGCATATTCGCAATGGAGACCAGTTGAACTTACGACATGTAGACAGTTGTTCATGTGTTTCTAATAGTGGTGGTAGTCATTATTATTATTATTATTATTATTAATTCTTTAAAAAAATATTGTGTATTTAATATTAACTCAGGGCCATAACATTTATTGTTTACAAATGTTGGCAAAGCCTTGAATAAGTTGCATATTTTTAAAAAAAGCTTGATTTTTGTCATAATTTATATTTATTGGTTTGACAACTATCCAGCGGATGTTTTTGCTGTTGAGGAAATGTTGTTGATATAATTATCACCAGTGTCCATTATTCCAGTGTATTATCCATTATAGAAATGTTTACCTATTGATAACATATTCTAGAAACGGTATAATATGATGTAATACTTTGATATTGAATAGAGTGTTGAATAAACACCTTCTGTATTTGTCCTGTCGTTTTCAACTTTGTTTCCATAGATGCCCCTTTGGAGGGGAAGACAGTGGTGGTAGTGGGGGGTGAAGGACCCCTTGGGGTAGCCCTGCAATGCCTGCTACAAAGAGGTGGTATGTTTGTTCACAACTGCCACAGAAACTCTGAAGGTCTAAAAAAGCAGGTATGTACACTGGCATTCACATTTTATTATAATGAAAACAAACAATTTTCCCAAAGACTAATGAAGTGGGTGTAGGACAAAGCATGACCCGTAAGGGAACACGCTATGCTAGCCCCAGAGGATAACAGTCTATGTAGGAGTCAGTGTCTAAAGTTAAATGAGCAGTATGAATGTATACAAAACTATCCTCCCTATTCTGGTTGTTGACAAACAACACCTTGTACTGACGAGATTTACACAAGTTTCAAAACTGAGTCGGGGTAAGCCTAAATAAAAGAACAGAGACCATATTTGTGTTATGGGAATTATGACGCAACAACTATTTCTCTCAATAAGAGTAGGGCCACCCTTGCCTTCCTGAACTGTGTGTAGTAGGATATTCCACCATTCAAGAAGAAAAGCCTCACGTTCTTGGAGGGATAAAGTAGGTGGAAATCTACCTTGCATTTCGCGCTCCGAACTTCCCATAAAGGTTCAACAAAGCTCCAGTCTGGTGATTGGGAAGGCCATGGAATTGGTTGTCATCCTGGTGTTCATAATACCTCTCATTTAACCTCTCTTATGAGTGTGTATGGGGACATTATCATCCTGGAATATTGGAACATAATGAGGGAATGGAGGGAACCTATACTACGAAGCAGGATTTGGGGTTAGCGAGCTAACTTCAGGTTAAACCTTGGGTTGTCAGTGTCACGACGGTGGTTCACTTGTTACCGGGTTACATCGCCGTGGTAACTAATGCCGCAAACATAACCTGCTCCGGAGCAGGTTATATTCAAGATAACAGATTAACGTATAAAAGCACCGCCTAATGACCTATCAATTATCGATTGAAAATGGCGTCACCAGTCTTAGAAGATCCCGAAGAACTCAGTGCACGGATAGTGAGAGGGTCTCTTAGAAAAGCAAGAATATTTAGAGACCGACAACCCGTTGGCTTTCTCTGATGAGTGTCTTTATGAAAGATATAGATTCTCAGCGGAGGGAATTACGTATCTTTGTCAGCTTCTTGAGCCGTATGTTGCCAGTGCGACACATTGAAGTCGTGTGCTTACAGTTTCACAGACTGTATGCATAGCGTTGCACGTTTGTTGCTACAGGTAGTTTTATGTGTATTGTGGGTGACGCGGAGAACATAATCAAAAACACGGTCTGCTGTGCAAATCGCAAGTTTGTTCTTGCTCTAACAGATCTACTTGATACATTTGTGTTCCCAGGCCACTTGCCCACGCAGTCTATTAGGGCTTTTATGAAATAGCAGGTAGACAATAACTTACATTGACTACTTCCTCTATAAATAATGTAGACTCCATGACGTTTACTGTTGTGTATTAAATGCAGCATACTCCTTTCATAAGGTTCCCCAGAGTGATCGGTGCCATAGATTTCACCCATATTCTGATAACAGCATTGCTGGGTGAGAATGAAGGTGATTTTTTTAATCACAAGTCATTCCATAGCATCAACGTTCAGATAAAGGAAAAATAACGATAGTCATTGTTTGGTCATACTGGTACATTGCCTACATGGACACCAAGGGTTTACAGAAAAAGCAGCAGGCTGGACAATTAAAGGCAATTCCTTTTTAGCACATATAGAAATATTCGCACAGCACAGGTGTCACAGGTGGACTATCTTTCTCCCCACCACGGAGTCCTTTCAAATGCACATTGGTGTTTCACTTTTTCACTTGTTATATTTATTTTTTATTTGCTCCCAATACGCTTAACCATATTCTTTCAGGGTTGCAACTGAAAGAATACGTAAAAAATTGTCTTACACGCCATAAGAATTAATCTAAGTAACACATTAATGGAGTGCACAATTGTAATTCTAGTCAGATCTAGTTGTACCTTAATGATGTGGCAGTGATACTTGATAAGCTTTGTAACTTACCCATTTACACAGTCGTCAATTTTTTGCCAGCTTTCCTTCCTGCTTTTGGCAGAAGCAACTGTGTTGCTTTTATATATTACTGTACATATACCATTTGACCTCTATCTATACCATATTTCATATTTCTCTAAAATGATCCTTTGCTCGTCTTGAATGAAGGAATGAAATATGCGGCTCTGGTAGACTTGTATATGTTTGCGATTGGTCATATGGTGCGAACACCGCCGCTTTTATGTAAACGCGCTTGTCGCTAGATTGGGAAAACCTGGGTTGATTTAACAAATTGATAACAACTGTTGTGACACAGCTTATGTGGGACTGCGGTCGTTAGGTGTAGTGAAGCCAGCTAACGAAAAGAAATCCTGGGCATGTTGAACTTGCTTCGTAGTATAGGCCTCTGGTCACTAAATGTCCATGGAGGTTATTCACCTGCAATTTGGACACCAACTGTTTGGCTTCTTTGGAACTCTGTTAGTTGGCACTTGTTGCTTTAAAAACTCAAATACCAGAGTGCTAATTGTCAGACATTTTTATAGCTGACACATGTACTGCTAACTGTCAAACCTAATGTGATCTCTGCACCTGAGTTTGTAATTCTGATTTAGCTACTTCAATGTAACAGTCCTTTTCCATGTGGTCTTTCCATTATTTTGTCCATCCTTTTTCGACAGATATGTTTGCCTGATGTTAGGCTCGTTTTGAAAAAAAACAAAACAAATAATAGCTCTAGCATTTTGTAATTTGGGAACATTTTGCTTACATAGTCTCCGATGTGCAAATCTGCTTGATGACTAAATTGTAAAAAAGTTATTGACCCTGTTTTGACCACTTGATGGCAGTGTGGCTCTAATTAAGGCAGAGCTTCTATAACGTATACTGCTGCTATGCTGTTATCGGATTGAGGGTTTTTGGTTGAAGTGCGCAACTTTGCTAGTCATGTGACCAAGCGAAGCCTGTGCAGGAACAGTTATCTCCCCAAATCAAACGGTGATCTCTGTCATATGGTCAACAAAGCATAATGGCACATTGTTTGGAAACATACGATATCTCTTTTGTGTAAAAAATGTTTGAATTTTGCAAGTAGTATTCATTGGGAAGGCAGAAAAGGTGTTAATCATTCGCTATCACTTTTGCGTGTTCAAGAAAAAGAATCGTACTCATTACTCTAAGATTTTTACGCCAAGCTTTCTTTTGGCCATAACCAGGCATCTGGCACAAGTCCGGAAAGCAGGCCGTTCCTAATTGAATTCAGTCACATCCAAACCAGTCCACCCAGAGCATTTATCAAATCCACTTAGTGACCTAATGCTTCCACTATACGCAGAGATTAAGTCAAGCCTGTTTTCATCTGTTTTTCTGGTCTCCCGTTCGCTAGGTGATGCGAGCGGATGCTGTGGTCCTGCTGGGGGCGGAGCGTATGGATATCCCTCCCACCTGGCTAAGACCTGGCGCTTCAATAATCCACTGTGACTCTGCTCTCCTGACAGGTACGACCAGCCAGGTCTTCATGTCAAACAATTGCATATGTACACAGAATGGGTGCTTTTTAAAAATATTAGACAAATAAATAAGAACCTAATTAAAGCTTTTTCACAAAGAACAGACTTCAGACACTTTTGAAATAAAATTGTGATTTTATTATTTGCCTCAGGTAATTCAGCCGTGTGCAAAAAAACCCTGTTTTAATCATGGGGTATGTCACTGTAGAGTTGCCTGATCACATGGCCTAGGTTGTTCCTGCCATCGAAGAGGTTTCCTCCAGCGCCCATGTACTGACCCATTACTCTTTAGACAAACTCCCTGCTCTATCTTTCACACTTTGCTCTCAAAAAAAGAATAATTAGTAATAATTATTGCTTGATCACAATATTCCATGCTTTTTATTTCATTTCCAGTTGACTTGATGTTTGTTTATAAATGAATTATGCAGACGGTCTCGTTCTAATTGAGTTTTAATAACGTGTGTCTCAGAAGAACGTGAAGCGGAGACGTCGTCGTCCGGAGTGGGAGCCCTCACAGCCGCCCTTAGAATGCAGAACGTGGTGCAGAGCAGCAGTCACTGGGTCCAGCAGCAGCAGTACCAGCCCTGGATACTCCGCAGCCTAAAGCTGCAGCCCCTCTCGCCCGTACCCAGGTAAGAACCGCAGTCCCTGGCCTACCCCGGTCAGCTCAGAACTAACAGCCCCTCTTCGTACGAAACTCAAAGCTGCCATTCTTGGAGTGATTCAGTGAAGCAACGTCTTATCTTACCATGATGGTCTCACCATGGGACAGTGTTCTAAGGGCTCTTTAAAATTGCTTCATAATGTGTGTGGGTAACCTGTCTGCCCGTCCCTCCAGCGACATAGAAATCTCCCGCGCCCAGACCCCGAAGGCCATTGACCAGCTGGCCCAGGAGATAGGCCTGTTGCAGGAGGAGACAGAGGCCTACGGCAGGACCAAGGCCAAGGTCCGCCTTTCCCTCCTGGATCGCCTCAGAGAACAGCCTGATGGAAAATACGTGTTGGTGGCTGGGTGAGTGCGGTCGGCCGTCTGAGCACTGATTTGAATTTCACTCCTGGTGCGTGTTTATTTCCACTCTTGATGTTGCGCCAATCAACAAAACTGCAATTTGTTTTAGGACGACGGCCTAGGAACCAGGTTGTGTTTGTTACGTCTTCACATTCTTGTTCTTCGAGAGAGAGTTGCCCGGAGCTTGCTTTTTAAAATTTTTTTTTTAAAGAATTCAGGAGACGGGGGGACGGTGATGGAGTGTGTGTCTTTTCTCTCAGACATCGAGAGTGGTCAGGAGGCCGCAGGGCCCTGTCTCTTATCTGTCAGGGCTCCTGGCGGCCGGGTCTTTGAAGGGTGTGTGAACGTTGCTGTTCTGACAGGCCAGGCCTCACTGCCTCCTTTCATGTGTCTGGCTGGGGAATGCTCTGCCCGCCCACCCTCTGGCAGACTGGCCGACCCACCTGTCAATCACCCACGCACACATGAGCTGTACACTCCAAATATATCTTCAGCTCACACACGCACATTCACTTACACACACTCACTCAGACATTCACACAGCCATCTCCTTAAGTAGCCTTCTTTGTTCCCTGTGGGTCCTCTGGAGGCAAAGCAAGGGGCCTCCCTCAATTATAGTCAGCAAAAGGCATGCCTTTGAGCCCCGCTGCCAAGAGAGCATGTCCACCCGGGAGAGAGGAAGAGGGTGGGGATAGAAAATAACCAAAATGTCCATGGTTAGATGAGGTTGATTCCCATCCAGGCGTTCTTGTTCTTCTCCTTTTGGCATCTCTGTGGCTTTCTCTTCTTATCACAACGCTGGGTTAAAAGATATCACAACGTTTGCTAATGTGAGTTTTACACCACATTTTACTGAATCGGGCTTCATATTTTATATACAATTTGTTCTGCTCTTTTATTCTCAGTTTACACAAATGGCAGACTGACTAGTGGCAGACTGACTAATTTATCAGGTTTCCATGGAGACAGGGTTGTACCAATAGCCTACACCTCTACATTTTATTCATTTAGAAGACACTTATCAGTAGAGCAACTTACAGTAGTGAGTGCATACATGTTCATACTTTCTTCATACTGCCCCACCAGCGGGAATTGAACCCACAACCTTGTTATTGTGGGACCTCAGAATCATACAAACATCCTGTATGCAGTATTTCTGCCCACTCCACTGTGCTAGGCTGATGCTTGTTTCCAACTGGGTATACCTGCTTTCTTCCTCACAATTATCGTAAAATATTCACCAGAATGTGAGATTTTTAGCTTTAGTCGAGCTAGAGCAATTTTCAATACACGTAGCTAGTTAAGGATCTATGAAATCATATAATCTGTTATTGTTCTGATGAAGATAGTTGTGCTCAAAAGTTTGCATAACCTTGGAGAATTGGTAATATATGTACCATTTGTAAAGAAAATATGAGTGAGCAGGCAAAACGTCTTATTTCCTATGGGATTCACATTCAACTGTAGGTCATAACAGAATGGCACAATCATAAAACAAAACATGGCAACAAAGAAAAAAATGAACTGACCCCTGTTCAAAAGTCTGCATACCCTTAGTTCTTAATACTGTATATTGCCCCCTTTAGCATCAATGACATCGTGCAGTCTTTTGTAATAGTTGTCTAAGGCCCCGAATTCTTGCAGGTGGTATAGCTGCCCATTCGTCTTGACAAAATGCCTCCAGGTCATGCGAAGTCTTTGTTCGTCTTGCATGAACCGCCCGTTTGAGATCTCTCCAGAGAGGCTCGATGATATTAAGGTCAGGAGACTGTGATGGCCACTCCAGAACCTTCACCTTTTTCTGCTGTAACCACTGGAGGGTCAACTTGGCCTTGTGCTTAGGGTCATTGTTGTGCTGGAAAGTCCAAGAGTGTCCCATGCACAGCTTTCGTGCAGAAGAATGCAAATTGTCTGCCAGTATTTTCTGATAACATACTGCATTCATCTTGCCATCAATTTTCACAACATTCCCCATGCCTTTAGAGCTCACACCCCCAAAACATCATCAAAATTTAGATCCCCGAATTTTCCACTTCTTAATAAGTGATTGAACAGTACTGACTGGCCATTTGCGAGGCTTTGGATATCTTTTCATATCCTTTTCCATCTTTATAAAGTTCCATTACCTTGTTACGCAGGTCTTTTGACAGTTCTTTTCTGCTCCCCATGGCTCAGAATCTAGCCTGCTCTGTGCATCCACATGAGAGCTAATAAACTCATTGACTATTTATATACAGACACTAATTGCAATTTAAAAAGCCACAGGTGTGGGAAATTAACCTTTAATTGTCATTTTCGCCTGTGTGTGTCACCTTGTGTATCTGTAACAAGGCCAAACATTCAAGGGTCTGTAAACTTTTGATCAGAGCCATTTGGGTGATTTTCTGTCATCATTGATTTAAAAATGAGCCAAACAACTGTGATAATAAAAGGCTTCATATGATCACTATCCTTAAATAAAAGAGTTTTTTTGCACGATCAGTCATTTTCAAAATCAATGCCAAAATTTCACAATTTCTGCCAAGGTATGCAAACTTATGAGCACAACTGTATGTCTGTAGCAGATTGCTACACTGTGCATAATTCTAAATGTAGTCTAATATGATTTTTTTTCAGGCCAAAGTGCTTTTTGTTCACGTGTCAATACAGATTCAAGTTGCAGACCAGTCCTGGTTACTGGTCCAGACATCTTTTTGCCATTTAAGTTACATTGCTTTACATTTTCCACAGCTGAACTAGAAAAATATATCTTGATGACCTAACAATCTACCAGTGGACTGAATGGGGTCAGCCCTACTAAGCACAAATGTCTCTGTGCCTGTGTTTCAACTCAGGCAGCCCAATCCGATCATTTTAACCAATTGTTGGCAACAGATCTGATCTGATTATTTAAAAGAGCATCTACAGTCATAATGATATCGTAATCACACTGCCTGTTTAAATGCAGCCTGTTAGTGTGTGTGTTAATGATGGCTTCTGTTCTCTCGTCTAGTATCACTCCGACTCCCCTGGGAGAGGGTAAAAGCACGGTGACCATCGGCCTGGTCCAGGCTCTCACCGCCCACCTCAAGCTCAACTCCTTCGCCTGCCTCAGACAGCCGTCTCAGGGACCGACCTTCGGGGTCAAAGGTCAGATGGGGCCGATATGTCTATTTTAGAGAGAGCCTGTCTATGACTATATACAGGTGCTGGTCGTATAATTAGAATATCATCAAAAAGTTGATTTATTTCAGTAATTCCTTTCAAAATAGTGAAACTTGGATATTATATTCATTCATTACACACAGACTGATATATTTCAAATGTTTATTTCATTTAATTGTGATGATTGAAACTGACAACTAATGAAAATCCCAAATTCAGTATCTCTGAAAATTAGAATATTACTTAAGATCAATACAAAAAAGATTTTTAGAAATGTTGGACAACTGAAAAGTATGAGCATGTACAACACTCAATACTTAGTTGGGGCTCCTTTTGCCTGAATTACTGCAGCAATGCGGCGTGGCATGGTGTCGATCAGTCTGTGGCACTGCTCAGGTGTTATGAGAGCCCAGGTTGCTCTGATAGTGGCCTTCAGCTCTTCTGCATTGTTGGGTCTGGCGTATCGCATCTTCCTCTTCACAATACCCCGTAGATTTTCTATAGGGTTAAGGTCAGGCGAGTTTGCTGGCCAATTAAGAACAGGGATACCATGGTCCTTAAACCAGGTACTGGTAGCTTTGGCACAGTGTGCAGGTGCCAAGCCCTGTTGGAAAATGAAATCTGCATCTCCATAAAGTTGGTCAGCAGCAGGAAGCATGAAGTGCTCTAAAACTTCCTGGTAGACGGCTGCGTTGACCTTGGACCTCAGAAAACACAGTGGACCAACACCAGCAGATGACATGGCACCCCAAACCATCACTGACTGTGGAAACTTTACACTGGACTTGAAGCAACGTGGATTCTGTGCCTCTCCTCTCTTCCTCCAGACTCTGGGACCTTGATTTCCAAAGGAAATGCAAAATTTACTTTCATCAGAGAACATGACTTTGGACCACTCAGCAGCAGTCCAGTCCTTTTTGTCTTTAGCCCAGGCGAGACGTTTCTGACGCTGCGTCTTGTTCAAGAGTGGCTTGACACAAGGAATGCGACAGCTGAAACCCATGTCTTGCATACGTCTGTGCGTGGTGGTTCTTGAAGCACTGACTCCAGCTGCAGTCCACTCTTTGTGAATCTCCCCCACATTTTTGAATGAGTTTTGTTTCACAATCCTCTCCAGGGTGCGGTTATCCCTATTGCTTGTACACTTTTTT
>JACXGI010015659.1:0-17102 GCA_016801175.1 Esox masquinongy
TTTTTTTTTTTTTAAAGCAAGATCTGGGCTCACATATTGCTATCATTACATGAAGTACTTCAGGTTTGTACAGGACAGCTGACCTTTGGCAGTGAGTTAGCCTCCTCTTGGATCTGTTCTGTTTCAGTTCCGCTGAACTCTGTCCACTGGTGTTCACAATAAGTCACTCCTCGTCGAATCAACTCATTTACATTCGGAGGTACGTGGCTATGAAAAAATGCAACAGTTCAAGATGCGCGGCGAGACAAACACCGACAAATAGCACCGGCACAAAGACACACACAAAACACATGTCGGGAAAGTATCCGCTACTACAGAACCACTTCTCTCATCTACGAGGCTATTTACAGTGTACCTGACCTATAGGATGTGATTGTGTGTGTGTGTCTGTGTGTGTTTTCCAATGCTCTCAGGCGAGTATGAGATGTTCCATCATGTGTCTTACAGCGAGCGTTTCTGTACAGCAGGAAGGGGTCCTGCAGCTGGAAGTCCAGGTCTTTAGTGATGGGTTCCGTCAGGTTCTCCATGCTCAGCCTGTTCATGATGGTGAAGCCGTGTCTGGGAGACGCCAGTCTGGGGAGAGTCAGACGGGCACCGGCAGAACCCCTTCAAATACAGCTTTAACAGAGCCATGCATTACCCAAACACAACTCTAGACGCCGCGAAGCAAAGACAAAAAGCCGCGTGAAAACGGCATTAAGCAACATCCGGTCAGGAGGCTGAAGGCTGAGGAAGGTCCTGGCTTAAGTGAGGCCTAACTGCAGGGCTGTTTGGCACACTTCTAAATTTAGAATGGCCCCTTTCTAAAATAATCTGATGCTAAGCGCCAAAATTAGCCCTTGTTCAATATTCCCGGACGGGAGACCCCGTTATCCGGCATACAATTGGAGTCGCTAAAAGGGCCAGGGTCCCAGTCTGCAATGCCTGATCTAGTGTGCAGCGTCACTTATTCGAGACATGTCTTCTACGTGAATAATGGTGGCTAGGAAATGGATAAGGCTCCAGAGACTATATATAGTGTTAATAGCAGCAATTAGTTAAGGACCTGTTCGCTTAAAATGCGAGGGACAATCGCATGAATGTTTAGAAAGCAAAGAAAATCAGGGAATCATTACATTTCAAACGCAAGCCCATTTCCAAAAAAAAGTTGCGACGCTGTGTGAAATGCTAATAAAAACGCAATGCAATGATGTGCAAATCATTTATCCATGTATTTAACTAAAAATAGTAGAAAGACAACATACCAAATGTTAGAGAAATGTTATTGTTTTTGGAAAAACGCACGCTCATTTTGAATTGAATGCCAGCAACCCGTTTCAAAAAAGTAGGGACAGGGGCATGTTTACAATACTCTGTAAACGTTTGGGAACTGAGGAGACCAGTTGCTGTAGTTTTGAAAGTGACATTTTCTGCCCCATTCTTCCTTGATATAGGATTGCAGCTGCTCAACAGTTCAGGGTCTCCTTTGTCGTATTTATCGTTTCATAATGGGCCAAATGTTTTCAATGGGCGACAGGTCTGGACTGCAGGCAGGCCAGTTTAGCACCCGGTCTCTTGTACTACAGAGCCATGCTGTTGTAATACGTGCAGAATGTGGTTTGGCATTGTCTTGCTGAAATAAGCAAGGCCTTCCCTGAAAAAGACATTGTCTGGATGGCAGCATGTGTTCCTCCAACACCTGTATATATTGTTCAGCATTAATGGTGCCTTCACAGATGTTCAAGACACACATCACGTGCACTAATGCAACCGCAAACCATCACAGATGCTGGCTTTAGAAATCTGCGCCGTTAACAAGCCAGATATAGTCCCTCTCCTCGTTAGTCCGGAGGACGCAGCGTCCATGATTCCCAAAAATAATTTCAAATTTTGATTCGTCAGACCACAGGACAGTTTTCCACTTCACCTCAGTCCATCTAAAATGAACTCTGGCCCAGTGGAGGCGTCGGCAGCGGTTCTGGATCTTATTTGCATGGAAGTGTTTTAACTTGCATTTGTGGATGCGGTGTTCACAGCCAATGGTTTTCGGAAGTGTTTCTGAGCCCATGCAGTGATTTCCACTACAGAATCGTGCATACAGAGATTTCTCCAGATCCTCTGAATCTTTTAATGATATTATGCACCGTAGATGATGAGATCCCCATACTCTTCGCAATTTGCCTGCACAGACTTTCACAGAGTGGTGAACCCCTCCCCATCTTTACTTCTGAAAGACTCATCCTCTCTAGGATGCTCTTTTTATACTCAATCAAGTTACTGACTTGTTGCCAATTTACCTAATTAGTTGTGTTTTTTGCATTACACACCTTTTCCAGTCTTTTGTTGCCCCTGTCCCAGCTTTTTTTAAATGTGTTGCTGGCATCAAATCTCAGTTTCAACATTTGATATGTTGTCTTTGTACTATTTTCTATTGAATATAGAGTTTAAATGATTTGCCTATCATTGCATTCTGTTTTTCTTAAAATTGTACACAGTGTCGCAATTTTTTTGGAAACAGAGTTTAGTAGTAGTAGAATATGACGCTGAAACATTGTTCAACTGAAAAATGCAATTCATAAGAAAAATTAAATTCTCTGACAAAAAAAAAAAACATGAACAAAATGAAAGAACAAGACGCTTGTCCACTGACGCTTGCCCTGCATCACATAGCTCCTGTGTTAAAAACAAATGAAACAGCTATGTGGAAACACGTGTACATTTGATTAACATGGCAGTAGTCTAGTGGTCTGTAACATTACCCACCTGCCCAAAATGAACAATGCAAATTAGTCTTGACACACCGACATACCATTGAAGCAGCTCAAATGTACTTTACATTTACAACAACAAGAGTGCTTTATAGGATTACATTTGTTTGTGAATACCTTTTATGTCGGTTTTGAGAAAAATAATGCCTTGAAGAGAAAATGTATGGCCGCCCTGTAAATAACTTTTTTCTCTCTAAATGACATAACCTCAGAGGTGTAATATCGGATTTACTATGACACAACAGTTAGTTAGGGACTAAGCCTCTGCCTCTAGTGCACATGTACTGCCTCAGCATGGGTATGAATCCAACCTACTGCTCTTGCAGCAGAACCCTCTCCTCTGTCTTTCAACAGACTCATCCAATAAAGAATGAAATGCGAAAAAAAAAGTTAGAAATGAATAGGGACATAATTGACACTAGCCTGAAAGCACATGCTTGATAAAGGGCTTTACAGAGGCTGATCACTTGGGGGCCTTGTCACAGAGACGTTTTGATTTTATATATATTATATATGTTTGCGGACTCCATAAGTGTTGAAGACGTGGCGCAATTGGAAAAATATATATTTTAAAGTTTAAACTATGAAATATCTACAAGGTGCTGACGAATTGTTAATATGGCCAGGAACACGTGGCATGAATAAAGGCATGACATAGGCCTTACCATAGCTACAACAACGAAAAGGGAGGTCATTTATATATGATAGGACCCATTTTCAGACTGGGATAGGATGGGTAGTGTTTGGTTGTCGACTCAGACTGAATTATTCCGCTGCTCTGTCCTAACGTATTGGTTTCTGGAAGTATTCAAATCGCAAGTGGAGCAGATGGTTCATAGAAATGGTAACAGCGGTGAATAAACAGCTATACCTGAAATCACTCATAGAAACAGACGCTCTTGTGCGGTATTCGTTGACAGCGCCACACCTACAACCAGTGGCAGGAAATCTAGAAATGCACCTTTACTGTAAGTCAATGAGGTGCAGTACATATATATATATATATATATATATACACATATGATATCGTAGCTTGCATTATCAGACACGCTATCATACCACCTTGTGTAGACAAACAGGGTCCCCTCAACGTCAGTCTTCTCCTGCAAAAACAAACACGACATACAGTGTGACTTGTTATGGATTAAATTCATTCTGTTTGTTTTTTAACCTTGACCGCCAGCCCCTAGAACCATCACAAAATTATTATTTTTGGGCGGGCGATGCGCATTGAACTGCTATCTAGCTACTAATGTCAACATTTAGTGTGGAAATGTAATGGTCTTCATAAACGAATTGCTACTACTAGTACTAATTACTCTGATCCAACGAACACATCTAGCAATAACAGTTAAATAACGGTTACTTGAGTACCACACGTAACTACTGTACATATATTTATAGCAACAACAGTACGAGTAAGCTAAGCTAGTTAACAGCTGGTGCTAGCAAATATTTTATTGTCATGGTATCTGGCTATGAATGACTTCCCAGATGAAAACTACCCAAGCCAAGACAATTCCTTTGGCAACCTAACTACATACTTTTGTGGAATCCATAGCAGTCCTCTGATAGTTTACTTTAGCTAGCCGAGTTCTTTAGCCATGCGACTTCTTCATGCAGCTAGAGTACAGTACAGCACAGAGCGCGCGAACAAAGTCCAACTCACCCATTCATTTGATCTATTGTTGAAAGTATACAACGCCACTTGGCTTGCCACATCTACTATGTTGTTGATGTATGGATCTTGTCTTTGCAAAGCTGCGAGACTAATATCCAAACCTTTTGCAGTGAGACAGGTGTTTCCACCCGATGAGCTCGCCGTCATTGTTCTCCGTGAGCTAGCTAGCTAGTAAAGGTAGCGATGCTAACAAGCTAACTGACACGCTATATCGTGATAGGATTTGACGGTTCTAAAGTGAAATGGCTTGTCAATCAATCCCAGCAACAGAACGATGTTATAAATTCAATTTTATAAAATTAATCATAAAAGAGAAAATAAACGTGCAGTTTAACTATAGACGCTCAACGGCTCACTTGACAGCAGCCATGTTTCGCCGAACAGATTGTAAACAAAATTAACTAGGCATGACCAATTGAACATAGCGAATTGGATTCAAGGAACGTTAATCGACATCGAAAAATGTACATATTGACCCGTCCTTTAGCAGTAAGCAGAAGTTGATGGTGAGGGGCGACTTTAATTGTGCAGCAGGTTTACACCAAAATCACGCTTCACTATAACAATGTAATTAGTTAACCTTATTACAATCCATAGTTGGATAGGCTATAGGCCCGCCCTACACTCAAGTCAATTGTGTACTTGCTGTACACAGTAGGCATATTTGGTAAAAGCTAATCAGCTTTAAGTTAATCAGCTAACAATTCATAGTTAGCTATTCACAGCTGTTTAACCGGATGCTCAAAATTTGCCGCATAGCAGACAGGTCATTGAAAAAGCAGACTGCTCAAGTTAATGGAAAAAACCTATGCAGTCTTCATTGATGGCTCTAGAGGGCGGCACTCCCTTTGAGAATCGTCTAAACGTATCATTTATTTAGGCCTACTCTAATGGTGCCTTTTTATTTGGGTATTGAACTTGGCTATATTTAGTATGGAACAGCACATCAATGACACGTCATTTTACACTTAAGTCTTCAAGTAGTTATAGGTAGTGTCAGCAAGTGTCATTAGTTGCCTAGTGCCCTATGGTAGTAGTACCTGCTCTACTCGTGCGAATTACATTAACTTTGCATGTAAGTAATTTAACAGAGCAACTTGCATTGAGAAAAAAAAGACAACCGCCACCATAGGGTGGGTGGGTTTAGGGGGACTCCAGTCCGGTTTTCATCCTGTCTTTCTAATCAGGGAAACAATCAGATGTGTGACAACGGGTGAAAAAAAGATTTGAATTTTCAGCGCTCCAGGACCGATGTCTAACCCTCCACTGTAGCCCAGTAGGCAGCAAGAACTAGCTCTTGACTCTGGAATATTTTTGGCAGTTAGAACAACCGCACTGCTTTCCTTTTGGGTGGGAAGTGAGTAGTTGGTTAGGTTCGTATAAAGGCTCTCTCATGTATAATGAACACTTCAGTGACTTTAGGTTAATACAGATGAATTGTATTTTGTTGGTGTTGACCAGACAGATCAATATAATGCATTTTGTTGTTATTTACTAGATTCTCTACAGAACAATAAAAAAGAGTATTAAAGGGGACATTTCTAAGATTTCTACTGTAGCCTACTACTAGCATTAATGATCAGAAGAATTCTGAAGGGAATGATTAAAGTTTTAGCTATGTTTCAGACATATGTTTATACAAAACTGTGCCTGCGAAATATGCCTTTGATGCTTTCTCGCGGGTCAGTCAGTCGATATTGATTTTTAGTCTCCATACGTGCTTAAAAGACCTGCATTAATCTACACTCACACTAAACGCGCTCATTTTTGTTGTGGACTAGCTAATAATATTGCGGTCTCGTTCGTTAAGGGAAGGAGGAGTCTCGTCATTGTTTAAAATACAGTTTGAGGATTCCACACAGTCCCCCTTGAAGTGCCTTGCTAAAGGGCACATCAGATTTTTACCTTGTTGCCTAGGGCATTAAAACCAAAGATATTTTGCTATTTTAGCCTTACACGTGCTAAATGCTACGCCATCTGTCGCCCTTCAACTCTAGCTGATATCAATCTTGATACGATCATCCGTACAGATGGATCCGCCAAGCAGAATATAGGGCACCCGAGAACCTACTTCATCTAATTTGACGGTGCTTTAGGCACAGCGGCGTAGCACCCTGAATCCCACTGCTGGCTGGCCTCTGAAGCTAAGCAGATGCTGCGGAAGTGGTGTTGGCTGGGCCGGCAAGACCTCTTTTCACTGATCTGAGGAGAATCCGACGTCCAGGGTCATACGTTGACATTGCACTAAGTAGGGTGCTGTCTTTTTATAGGGCGTTACAAGTGTCTTGACTAGATTGTTAACTATTCCCCAGGTCGTTGCAGTCACCCTACTTGGTGAAAGACGAGTTAAATAAAGGAAACGCCAGATCCATTATGAGTGAGTAGGGCCTGGTGTCTGTGGGGTTATAACTAGGGTGTGTGTATGTGTGTGTGTGCCACGCGTGTGTGGGTGGTGGAGGGTACTCTGTACCAGAAGAGTCTTAATGTCCTACTCAGGTCCCAGAAGGAACAATAACTAATATTGTAGGAAACCAACGTACTTTCCAAATGGCATTCCCTAGAATCTTAGGCATAGTATACATTCCCACGACCTGCTCTAGACAGCGTCTATCAGGCCAGTTTTAAACAAAACCACGAGTTGACAGAGGACATTCATAAACACAGCCTTATTGCACTGGGTCCTTACTTGATATCACACTTTTAAAACCACTATTAATTTACATTATATTAAATAATTATATTTTATTTAGAATTTCGATATAATCTCGAAAAATATGTTTTTAAAATATAGAGCTTCGCGTAGTGTTTATATCAGTGCAACCCGTTTAGTGCTTCGAGGTTCCATCAGGAGTATCCATTACGCATATTTTTGCCACGTTTTTCGCGGGTAAACTCGAGATCTTGGAATGCTGAAGAAGCTGTAAACTTAGTAAAATGGGTAGCCTGCAGTTATCAGTAAAAGAGATCTCACTACTGGGGTTGAACACATCCAGATATAATCCAAGTCAGGTTTAAAATGTTTCCTCATTTCTATCCTCCATCCTCTAGAAATCAAAGCAAACGCACTATCCGACTTCGTCCAACTTCACTGCGCTTATTTAGTTCCTTCGTCTTAGATGGCGTGTCTGTAAAATCATGGACGGTTAACTCTATTTTCTAACGTTATTTAGCCTGCAACATCTGGAACCAGTCAGATCTTCTACAGAGAACGGGGGCTTGGTCGTCACCCCCACTCTCTTTCCCGTGCGCACTCACCCTCTCGCTCCCTCTCTCTTTCCTCTCACCAGACAAGTATCACTGCAGAGAGAGACAAGCGGTCGCTCTCCGTAGGGCTATTGAAGAACTCCGATTTTGTGCTATTATGGACTGGAATTGATGACAAAAAATATTTCTAAATGAGGCACGCCACGTGTATGTGCCTGTTTTTTGAACAGCATTATATGGAATCGATTCTATCGGAAGATTTAACCCTGTGTGAGCAGTTCTGGAATATATATTTTTTGTTGCGTTGAAAGGTTGAATCTTTGTTTTCTATTCCTTTTACGGCGTCAGTGACAGCGCCGGGATTTTGTGTAATTGGTCCGGCTTTAGATGTACCAATTTAAAACATTCGGGGTGATAGGGTTTTGATTCATAGGTAGGCTGCTAGCAGCAAGTGGTGCTAGTGTCATGTTTCTTAGGTAGGGCCCGGATGTTCCGAGGATGCACTGGTTCGTCTTCTTAGGTGGTTCTAGCGAATGTCTATTTCTGTGTTTCAGCTCCAGAATGGGGATCAGGTAATATTTACTAAACCGCAAAAAAAAGGAATACCAAACGCTCTCCGGGCATTATTCTTTTTCTTTTTTTTCTTTTCCTCCTCTTTGGTTGTTTTTCCCCGCTACCCCTCCTCTTCACAACCTTTTTTCTCCATTCACCTACGGATAAAGCTGGACCACATTTATGGTAAATGAAAGCAAAAACATGTACATACCGGAGGACACCCTGGACAACCATCAAGGTAATGCACATTAGGATATTTAGTTGTTTTCAAACTGTGTGTGTGTGTCTGCGTGCTGGAGAGTAGGGATGAAATATATGTATTCCAGCTATCGTGGTCTAGAGATGGAAAACACCGGGAAAAGGGTGTTTACCTTCTCCTTTCAACATATGCAAATAAGACAGAATCCTCCAGGTGTTATTGGGCGGACAAGGTGTCTTCCGCGTCCGTGTGTTATCACTGCATGCATGCAAGCAGCCACAGTCGGTTAGCCAAGCAGCAACAGATCATTATTATTAACCGACAGGTGACCAACGGACTGACAGATGCTTCTACCCCTATAGGTTAAATAAGGTTTCACACATGCACGTTTGGCTGCAAGACGAATGCTTATTAATTGTTTTGGGAACTTGCGGATCGATTCATTCTTAAAGAATAGAAATTAATTTCGTAGCGGTAGAATGCAACGGAGGAAACCCATGGCCTAATTGTATGCACAAAACGAAAACCCACTGATGCGCATTGATATTTTCGATCACCTATCGATTCATTTACCAGATATCGATACTCGTCAGAGACATGTAATATAGTTAAAATGTAGTTTTGCAACTGAAAAAACATTTGCATATTAACAGGTTATTTGACAGGCTATTATTATGATTTCCAATCTAATAAAAGACACGGGTATAAACAGGGCCTCAGTTGTCATCCGGCGAGAATCACCTTTTTGGGGGATTTTGATTAGGTTTCAACGACGTGAGCTTAGGTTTGAGCGAGCTCACAAAATGCAACATCAACATACGAGCAATAGCCTGTGTTCGAAACGTGTCTGTCACATGCATGTTGCGCATGTAAACCTAGGCTACTGGGTCTTTCCACGTTCGGTTGAGCTTGACTGAATCAATACAGTAGCCTACATCAAAACAGTTTAAATTATCATATACGTTAATACTACACACAGCACTGGTTTATTATTGTTTCAACTTGTGATTACCGTCTAGCGAGCTTAGCTGCCTTTGCCACCGCTGCCACCGAGAGCAGTGGCGACAACACACACACACACGCACACACACGCGGAGAGCAGAGGCGGGGGCCCATAGCAACAGAGAGAGGGATAGAGCGAGCTGGGCGCTGCAGACGGTGGTCGCATGCATGGATTTCAGCCTCAACAGCATATGTGGCGCTGCAGTCGCATTGGTTTGTTCTCATATAGCCAACACATCATCTTTGTGTCCAGCCCCAGACGCCCACTAAGCCCTACTGGAGCTATGCATTAACATATCCATAGGCTAACGCCGCTTGACACACGGGGTTTCCCCTAAAAAGCTCTCTCAACCCACGGCAACAGGGATGAGACTACTCTGTTAGGTCAACTTTAAGTTAAAAGCAAACTCGGAACGAAATGTAGCGGGACTCCTCTCCTTTGAACGGTGGCCCGTATTTAGCCTCTTTCTCAAGCGATTCATTGTCGAATTAGAGCGCCCGGATTGGCGCGGCCTTGCATGGCCCTTTTCAGAACCATGGACAGATTCTCTATGATTGGCCGACTCGCCGCCCTGCAATGACCTCTGTATCTTGGCACAATATTGAGCCGGCCTGGGAAACCAATGGTATTTCTTCTCTAATAGCCTGTTGTTGAAAAAGCCATCCTATTATTAGCATAGGCCTATATCCTAGCTTTATTAGATTTTCCCGTGGATGAGAAACATCTATTCTCATGCATGTTTTAATGCAACGAGGCCTAGCCTCTATCTTTTCACAGGAAATCTGGAGCAGAGCTGCTATTCTTGCTTCTTTCTAAATGGCATCCAGTATCCGTGTTCTTGACTCGTTTTGCTTCAGGATTCACACTGAACCGACACACTGCAATTTATTTAGTGTTGCCAAAATGCGATCTGGAGAAGGCAAAACACGTATATGCTACTGTAAATTGACATTAAATGTAGCAATTATATAAGACAAGGGATCTACTTTGTCACCTCAGACATTGTCAATAATCCCACAATACTCACATTCATGATTAAAAATGTTGTCAATCTCGAATCACAAAGACCACACAATCTGCTCTGTTCTGCCAATGGCTCTACATTGAAAACAGTCTATTGTGAATGCAAATTGTTCACAGGCAATTTTAATCACAAATGTTTGTTTATTCTAATTCTACACACTTGTTATTACACACGTCTCTTATTAATATTTAGCTTAATTGTTTTTGTAATTCACAATGGAGTATGCTTGTTAGGTCTGTTAAAAAGGATTAGTATGCCTAGCAGTCGTTTGCAAGTGTTTCTGTAGCATGTCCAGCTAACTGTCAATAGGGGATAGGGGATAATAACAACACCCCTGCGATAAGGTCTTCATGGATTTCAGATCAAGGTAACCTATAAATGATAAGCCATTTTCTTCCCTCCGAACTGAGCGTCATTGAAGCACGTCCACAAAAGGTTTGGGAGAGTCTAAGATCGAGGCCCGTCTTGCGTCTCACCCCACGCCAGGTTGTCTTGCTCCTTATCACGCAACATTTCCTACTGGTAATTACAGGTTGCACGGGGGACACGTTTCCCCGGGCAACACCCATGATTGAGCCCTCAGGCTCCAGATATATGGCAAGGAGTCGCCTGAGCGTGACAAGAGAGGATGGCCCCTAATTGGATCCCAGCAGTCTGGCGCCAGGTGTTCTAAAGGCCCGGTGACGTTCCTGTGCGACACCCTATTTTTACCAAATTATTGCCCATTGTTTTTTTTGTTGTTTTTTTAAAGCTGTAGCTCTATGACTAGGTTTGCTCTGGGTTGTTTGTGGTTTCTGACCCACCTGTTGCTAGCCAGCTGTGTGAGAAGCCCTTCTCGTTATCCCCGTGGTGTAGTCGGCCTTTGACCCGATGACAGCCTGATTGAATTCAGAGCTGTTTTTCTTGTTATTGATTGACAATTAGGGTACGTTCATGTGTCATAATACCATTTCATTTTCTCAATGGAGGAACGAATGAATCAACCAACCACACTGCATTGACGTTCTGTTTGGTGTTGCCTCGGTAGCATACGATAGGCCCGCGGCTTTGTTCAGCAATCAACTATGACCGGCCTATCATAGCAGATCAATAGACTTGTCAATACAGCCACCGTTATTGAAACCTTTATCAGAGATGTAAAGGGATACGTTGGGATGCTCAGTTCTATGTATAGCCTGTGATCAGGAGATGCAGCATGATCTCCAAAGAAAACTGCTTAACTGCAGAAACTACTACTACTGTATTTGGCTTAAATGTACATTTTTATACTTTTACCGTAGCAGATGGCCAGAGTGACTTACAGTTAGTTAATTCCTCTTAAGGGAGCTAGGTGGAACCACCAAGCAACTCAGCACCCACTGCAGAACAATACCCAGTAGGACCCAACAATCAACTCAGCGAAGAAGCTATCATTAAATCAGTGCAAAAAAAAGAACATATTTCTACCATTCTGGTGCTAGGACAGAGAAGAGCTCAGTTTGTTGGATGGGGCTGTCTTTCTATGCCTCCATTAATGGAATAAGTTGCATTTTAGAGTCACGTCTTCTGAAATTAATAATAGTCCTTAAATATGGTAATATTGAGAGGTAGAGTGGCATTAGCCCACCTAACAAGTAAGATCTTTTTTACATTTTGTCATAGTTGGGCTGGGCTGTGTCAGCCTGCTGGACAGGGGTGGAGGGCTGATGTCCTGATTTATTTATTGTCACCCGTGAGGAAGATGTGATTCATCATCCCGTATTAGCTGGAAATACAAGTAATGTGATAGATAGGACTCACACAGAGGTCAGCAGCCCAGATTGCATTTATATGATATCCACATAAACTCTTCCGGTATTTTGCCTGACTGAAATGAAAATTTTGAAGTGCACTTAAGATGACATAAGCTACTTAGCACTGCTGGCCAAACCACACTGCTGTTGAAAACCGGAATGAAAACTATCTTGTGCATTGTGGTTAATATAGAAGCTTCTGCTTAGGTCAGTTATTACCAAAGACGGAAGAGGAAGTCAATTAACAAACTGCTTTTATCTCACTGGTGTCCATGGGCGACCCAACCTCTTAAGCAGACAACTGATTTCGGCTAATCTGGTGGACGCTCTTCTGCAGAGACACTTAACAGTGAGTACATACATTCCTAATGCGTTTTTCGCACAGGCCCTTGGGAGGAATTGAACCCACAACCCTGCTGTTGTGAGCGCCATGCTCTGCCAACTGAGCTACATAGGTAGATGTTACCACTGCCACTGCGCTCCTTGGCCCTGGTTGTACCACAGTGATCCTCACATTAAATTACATTCAAACTCTAAGTTCTAATTCTACGGGTTGAATCTCTCACCTTCACCACCTGAGAATGAACACACTGTTAGGGGCGAGGGGTGTCTGCCATTACATCTAAGGAGATGCCTTTGTGATCAGGGGCCCTCCGTTTTCTCTGTGGGCTACCTGCCGCACTTTCTCTCTCTCACACACACACACACACACACACACACACACACATACACACAATCACATGCAGGCTGCCTGTTGGACTTGTTTCCTCTGCCTGGTCACTTGTTAAGTGTGTCGTTATGGGTCGGATGGATGTCTTAGTGACTGGTCTTGCTCATACGCACCATCTCACCAATTCCATTCCCTACACACAGCAAAGTAATATATATATATATATATATATATATATGTATGTATGTATGTATGTATATATATATATATACATATAAATGTTTTTTTATACCTAACCAAATCCTTCCGTCAACACCGACTTGTTTGTTAGTAGAGAAACAATCTGTTTGCTAATTGTCATTGGCCTAATCTCAACGGGACTGTTGAAGAGGTTCTTAGAATTCAGTATAGAACCTGCGAGCCAGGAAGTGTGCCACAATTAATCACTCTACTTTGTTCTGGCGGAAATCAAGACGTTTTACAAAGGGTGGCAGTAATGATACAGGAGAATAGGAGAAGACAGCAGTAGCAGACATCTGTTTTGTTGTAGTAGAATGAGGGACAGATGCTGAAAGATGCATTGATGAAAGATGCAGAAGGAGAAAAATAGTACGTGATAAGAGAAGTATACAGAAAGAGATTAATAAAAAGAACGAGAGGGGAAGGAAGAGAGGTACAGAAAATGAAAGAAAGATAAAAAGAGAGAAGAATGAGATACAAAAAGAGGAGAAAAGAGAAATGAAGAAGACAGCGAGATTGAAGAAAGGGAGCGATAAGAGAGTGTGAGAGTAATAGAAAGTGTGAAAAGCGGCAGTGGGAGGGAGGGACAGATGAAGAGCGGGAGAGAGAGACAGAGAGAGAGAGAGAGTAAGGGTGGAGATTAGCCACAGTTCTATCTTGCTTAAGCTTGCCATTCCGTATTGGAAATCTATCCAGGGCTGCCTGCATCACAAAGTGCTTTTGGGTTGAAACTTAATTCCGGTTGTGACCGCTAGCTAGAGCTGTTAGAGCTGTTCAGAGTGCACAACAGCGGGCTATAGTGTTCTGACTAGATATTGTTTTAATTGTTCTCCCAATAATTAAAAGGGGGCTAGGGAGACGGCAAGAGTGAGAATGAGATAGAGTGACAGGCTAACATTTTACATTACATTTTAGCCATTTACCTGGCTCTCTTAACTAGCACGACTCCCACAAGCAATTCAGCTTAAGTGCTCTAGGACACATATTTTCACCTTCTGATGACGTGGATATTTGAACCAGCGACCTTTGGGTGATAGGGAGAACAGCCATTAGCCACTGAGCAAAGGACGTTGAGAAGACGTCTTTCTGTTTGAAAAGAAGCTGTGAAGACGTCTTTCTGCTTGAAAAGACATTGAGAAGACGTCTATCTGCTTGAAAAGACGTTGTGAAGATGTCTTCCTGGTTGAAAAGATGTTGTGAAGATGTCTTTCTGCTTGCAAAGACGTTGTGAAGATGTCTTACTGGTTGAAAACAACATTGTAGCTTTGACCTCATGAGTTAGTCTGGGTATCAGTCTGTTTAGGTAACATTCCACTCCATCTAAAAGTAAGTTTGACCAACTCCTAAGTTGTAATTGGCCATGTGGGGACTTAACTGAGAGGTTTTACTATCTTTTGTGGGGACTTCTATTTCCCACATGTACTGTAAAACCAAAATCACACACTCCCACACGCAAACACTCACACACACACTCAAACATACAATCACACATTCAGTACACACACAGAGAGCTTCACTATATACTACCTGTAGTGTGTACTACTTCCAAGGCCTTAAGTTAGGAAGACTCTCTTTCTCCATTCTGGTGACCAACACTGGCAAATCCCCATACACATGGTCTTAAGTATAGTGATGGTTGAATGGTAGTGGTGTGAAATTCCACATTATAACTGACATTCTCGTAACTTAGCAGACACTTTTATCTAGTGCTTAATCGTAGGTGGTCCGACCACACAACCCGGTGATAGTGTGGACGGTTTAACAGCAGTCAGGGCTGCGAGGAGGAACCAGGAAGCTGTAAACTGCTGCATCGGTTAGAAAACTATTGGGGATTGGGTTAGATACTCTGGTCTGCCTTATCTTGAGCCAGTCTCAGAAAGCAGGAAAATAATCCCACAGGAAATGTGAATTGTTGTGTGGATTAAAATTAATGGGCATTTTTTTTGTAGGGGTTGATATATATATAAAAGCTTTAGGAGTTTTTATAACACAGCAAGTTTGCGTTTCCCTGTTCATGGTGAACATTTCTGTTAACAATTATCTGCAACAGGGTGGCCCTGATGTGATCGGTTGTTGTTGTATGTTCTCTGTTTTTGTCTGTTATTGTTGTCAGTTGTTGTCTGTTTTGTCTGTTTTTATCTGTTGCTGGTGTATTGTTGCAGTATGTTGCTGTTTGATGCTTTGTTTTTTGTGGTGGTCTGTTGATGTGGTCTGTTGTGGTGTTCTGATGTTTTTGTCTGTTGTTGTCTGATGTTGTCTCGCGCTGTCTGTTGTTGTGGTCTGTTGTTTCGTCTGTTCTTTTTGTTGTGTATGTCTGTACATTGCTTTTGTTCTCATGTGTAAGCTGTTGTGTTGTGTGCAGGGCTGGACAACATGCCAGTTTGTGTTCTTGACTTTCATTCTGTCCCAACGTCTGTAGAATGGAGAGGTAGCCGACTGTATAAAACATGGCCAGCAGAACGTTTCTAATAGCATGTTGGTTTCTCAAGTGTGTTTGTGTGTGGGCTCGTATGTGTGTGTATTTTTTGTGAGTGTGTGTTCACATCGCTCCTAGGAGCTGCATTCAGAGTTTAGCATTTTGCACTTGGGAGTTGGTGGGAGGTAGGGAGGGAGGGAAGGAAGGAGGGAGAGAGAGAAGTTGAAAGAGGAAGGGTGATGAGGATTGGCTGAACAGGGAAACCAAGCCCCCCCCCCTCCCCCCCCAAGGGCATCTGGTCCGGGGGTGACCGCTACCACCACAAGGGCCTCAGTAGTGGTCAAGAGCGATTCACTGTAGTAGTAATGGAGTCATGTCTCCGTATTCACAGAGAAACGTCTCTGCGTGAGAAGCAGATGTTCTGTGGATGCCAATGCTTCCCATGGCGTAGCGGTCCTTCCCTATCCACGCTCTGAACGTTTCAGAGAGCTGTGAGGTTCTGGAACAGGTCATCAGATACCAGTCCTTGGTCGACCTACGTCCTGACATTTCACAGGCTTCACATACAACCTGGCGGACTGACGCCTTCTTCCGTTCTGTTCGTCTATGACCGATCTTCATCCGTCTAGCCAAGTGCCGACTTGAGCGAGCTCCACGGATTAAGCCATTTGACGTTAAGGATTCCTGATTCAACGCTCCTAATTAAAAGTCTGGTTCCATTCCTTGTTAGTGGAGAAGACATGAAATATACCTGCTGCTCGTTAGTGTGAATATTTCATGAAGTTAATTTCTGAGGTGATGGTTGAAGATGGAGGAGGAAGAGACAGTGTGGGACCTGGGCAGATATGCTGGGACCCAGGTTGTGCTCTATCACACTCTCTCTCTCTTCAGGGGCCCTTTGAACACCTCCATTAGGGATAAGGCAGTGACATTAGTTGCCTGGCCCATCAGCCTGAAACACCCAGCCACAGACAGCCTTAATAATCACCTTCTAATTAAATACTGCTCAAGTGTGTGTGTGTGTGTGTGTGTGTGTTCTATGTGTCTGATGTGTGTGTGTTTTTGTCTCTATGTATGTATGTTTGTGTGTGTGTGTGTGTGTGTGTCTGTGTCATTTCGCTTCATGACTTCATGAAACCAATAAATCAACGTTGACAGAGGAATGAGATCAACCAACACACAGTTCACTGATATCTAAACCGACCCGATAGCCTGCAGTCATGTGACACACAGCGTGTTTCCTGCGTCGTGGGCCTGGCGCACTGGTTTAAATGCATTCAGACAGCTGTGTTGACTTGGCTCATGCTATCATGCTATCCCCAGCTAGCCCGTGGCTAGTATTTACACGGTTGGGTAGCTCTGCCACATTGAGAAAATGGCTCATTCTCTAGCCAACGGGTTGGCTCATCCTCCCCTCCTCCCCTCCTTCCCTTCTCTTTACGTTTAGACTCCGGACTGGTTGAGTGTCAGACACAGGGGCCGGTGCATTTAAGACTTACAGCCATTGGGTTTAGGACTCAGGGCCTACTGGTTGTACAGTAAGACTCAGGGCCTGCTGGTTGTACAGTAAGACTCAGGGCCTGCTGGTTGT